>OY744534.1:67317509-67427509 GCA_963556195.1 Sepiola atlantica
GATCTCCAACTGATGTTTCAAAATCTTTTGTCTACACAGGCTAGGTCGATAGTTGTTAATGACTAACGCCTCAAGAATATTGAGATGGTAGTTCGACCTGGCACTGTGTAAAACAGAAAACCACACATCGGAATACCTGTCAGAACAACTATTTGTACTAACGAGGTGATTACCGATGGCTGATTCCTGTGCCTGGAAGTTCCCGGATGATCTCGAAACCTTGTGTAGGCGAATATCACGTGGTATGTGTTGGGATATTCTAATTTTTGTTGTACACGAAATTTACTTATATATATATATATATATATATATATATATATATATATATATATATGTGTATCATGTTTTTTTGTGCGCGTTATAAAAATGAATATGTTAACAGTTAGAACATTCAGGTAGGGTCAATTTTTAAAATACACCATTCAATTTTACCTTCTATTCCACCTGAGGTCACTAAGAACAATTATTGGTTAAGACCATTACACCACGTAAATATATCAGAACCTAACGAAACTAGAATAATTTTTCAATAGATATTCTTCGTTTCATAAAACAAAAATAAAAAAAAGAATATTTCAGTGAAAAATATATTTTAAAAAGTGTTTAAATATTTGAATAATTATTTCTATTGGTATTTGGAGGATTTAAAATCATTAATTCGTTTCTAATCGTTTAAGCAATTTGCCGTTTTACAGCTCTCTGTAATTGGTATTAATTTTAAAGGAACACTACTGCACTAACAGTTTTGTGTTACTTCATCCTATATTGCAAATACTCTTTTTAACTTTTCTGTCAAGGCAAACATTGTAAACATAATTATATTTTTCATAATTTCGATTATTCGGACTACTGTTCTCATCTTGAGGGTTGTCATCACAACGTTTCTGCCGCTGTAACCTCCAGTTTTTTTTTCAGGTGTATATTTTCGAACTCGGGAATATTTCAGTAGAACTCGGGAATCTAGACGGAATTTTAAACGAAACCCCAAACATAACTATATTGAAAATTGTTTGCGACCAACAATATATCTCCACCCGGGTGACGCCGGCTGAAAACAGCTAGTAAACAATGAAAATCGGCGAAAGTATAAAAAGGCTAGGGTTAGGTTTAGGGTTAGGGTTAGGGTTAGGGCGAAAGTATACAAAGGCTAGGGTTAGGTTTAGGGTTAGGGTTAGAGTTAGGGCAAAAGTATACAAAGGCTAGGGTTAGGGTTAGGGTTAGGGCAAAAGTATACAAAGGCTAGGGTTAGGTTTAGGGTTAGGGTTAGGGTTAGGGCAAAAGTATACAAAGGCTAGGGTTAGGTTTAGGGTTAGGGTTAAGGTTAGGGTTAGGGTTAGGGCGAAAGTATACAAAGGCATACCCTCTCTTATGAAATATAGACGTCTGAGAATTTAAAAAAAATCTTATTAGTAAACAGCAAATTAAAGATAAACACATATGAAACAATTTTTGGGGTGGATTTGTTAATAGGGTTCTGTTTGCAACGTCAATATCTTGTAAAATTGTCCCCGACTATCGGTACAGCATCGGAAGCGGCTTATATTCACCCAGGGTTTTTTACCCCCACCTAATAAACCGGTATCGTCCGGGCCTTTGGGTCTGGATTTACGCCGGTCTATTGGGGGTGTCGGTCCTGTGCAGTTCTAGGAGGTGCACCTTTCCAGACTTTGCCTCCCCTCTTTGGGGAGGAGTAAGTTTATTGCTTACTGTCTGGGGCGCCCCTACCGGGGAATGCCGACGGGGCTGCCCAGGCAATTTTTAAACAGCCAGAATGCTCAAATTCTCGAGCGCTGGTTCTTTCCCACTTTCCCGACCTTGTGTCACATCTTACCTTGTGGGAGGAAGATAAATAGAACGAATTCCCTTGTACTTCAAACTTGATGTAAACGAAGAAATGGATTATCAAAGGAATCTCTTTACACGATTACAAAATTATGAAATTATGAAATAATTATTTGTAAATACCTTGTAAAATGAACCCCGACTATCGGTACAGTATCAGAACAAATTTAACGAGCATAACTCTTTACGTTTGTGATAGGGGCTCAAGTTTTAGATACTCTACCGATATTCAGGGACAAGTTTACAAGACATTTTCATGGCGAACAAGATTGTTTACATCGACGGAAACGTGAGAATAACACCCAATATGAGACCAGTAGTCCAAGAAATTCAAATAATGCTAAATATATATTGCTTTATTAAAATTTAAATTACAAATATTATTTTCCAATTTATCTTGACGTGCAGCACAATAGAAAGTGAGGATCCCAACGTACACAGTTAAGTCTGCTAGTTTCTTTTATTGTCTGTATTGTTTTGTAATTGTTCAACTCATTACTGGTCCCAAATAAATCAATATTTTCTCGGCGGAAACGAAATATAACACCTGGGGCCTATATTCGTTGTCAGCTTTTCTTTCGAAACTACTCTCCACTTCTGCTTCGGCCACCTCCTATAGTCAATTCCGGCCACTAATAAGTCCACGGCAGGGACATGTGCGAACAGGAATTCAATTCCAACCTCTTCCCAATACCAAGTATCGACAATGGTCCGTCTCCTTTATTTCCTCCCTTTCGCCATTTGACACGAAATATTTCAATGGTCAGTCGTAGCTAGTAACTGACCAATGGAGTAAGACTAGCATGAAATAATGATTCTACAGTCTAGCGACACCAGATACGACTATGACACTAGTTACCAATGAATACAAAATGACTAACTGTACAAATTAGTTAATAAATATTCGTGGTCTCAGTTGGTGGTCAAATTGTATTGTCACAGGAAACAACATTTTAAAAACCATGACTTTCGGTCGTTTATTAAGACTCGTGATTACTTTTCTGTTCAAAAATACTTAAAGTATAGTATCACAAACATAATACCAACAATTCTAAAAACATGTGACTGCATAACTTTATCATATCTATCTAATTAATGACTAAATATAAACTACATTAATCAACGTTTGTTTCTCTAAGGAGTTCTTCCTATATATTTTAATAACACAAAATGTATAATCAAATATTTCTCAGTTTTGGGGTTCCAGTTATGTCGGGAAAACACTTCCAATACTTAAATAGTCTAATTAGCCGAAATTTGCAATTAAATCACCAAGTCTCCTATATCTTGAAAAGATTCTTTCTCACTTTATTTTGTTTGAGTAACCAACGCGATTATTTTATATGTTATGTATAACTCTCTCTCTCTTTCCTCTCTCTTTCCCCCCTCTCTCTCTCTCTCTCTCTCTCTCTCTCTCTATATATATATATATATATATATATATATATATATATATAAGGATTTTATTTACCACTTCGCCAGGAGATTAGACACAAGGTCAGGGTCAGGTGTGCGGGTTTTAGTGGAACGAACTAGATTCGAACTTAGCATACCCAGGTCCTCAGTCAAAGTCGTTAAACACCGTGCCAAACCCAACATGTATATAAGAATAGATGTATATATATATATATATATATATATATATATATATATATATATATACATATATATTCATATATATACATATATATACGTATATATATATACATATAAATATATATATATACATATAAATATACATATATATATACATATATATATATATATATATATATACACATATATATATACATATAAATATACATATATGTATATAGATACATATATATACACACGCACATATATATATATATATATATGTATATATATATATATATATATATATATATATATATATATATATATATATATACACACGTTTGATTGAACAGGAGTGCTAGCTTCTGAGTATTCATTTTCTGATCTATTTTTTGAAGTCGTCGAACGACTGATTTGGTTTTGTTATCCATGGTGTGTAAGAAATCCCCCCCCCCAAAAAAAATATTTAAAGAGTCTGAATGCAAAACGCGATAAACGCCATTTCCAAAATCACGAAACTGTCCCTACAAAAAGTGTTGCATTTTAACAGTCGACGACACCCTAACACTGTTTATTGCATGATATTATACCGAAATAATTTCTTTTTGATTTAAATTAAAATAAGCTTTCATTTGAAGTCTAGATTTAATATATTTGTGTTTTTATTCTTTAAGGTCTCAATTTAAACGAATTGGATTTATCGCGTTTTGCGATCGAACTCTTTATTTATTCACTATATTTTCCATCACGTTGGAATATTATTTGTATAATTGTCATCATTTGTATAAGTAAGATATTTTTATATGTTTATATGTTTGTTTGTATGTCCGAGATTCTCTCATAAACTAATTAACCAATCATCATTTTGAATTTTATAACACAGCTGCTAGGCGTAAAGACCTAAACTGAGAGCTATACATAGCTTAATTTAGTTTCATGCACATGGGGTAAAAATAGATCGTAGAATCCCTTCGATAAAAGTAAGCTACCTCCGATATTTGTGAAACACTAACAATAGATATTATACACTAATTAATAAATACTTCGCGAAATCTCAGTTTCTTTGATCAATTTCAAAAAGTTCGTAGGGAACATAATACAGCCATAACGTTCCAGTTGAAAATTCAAATATTTCTGATTTACATTGAATTTGATCTATAGTAATTAGATACAAATTAAGAAAGATTTCAATGAGTTTAGATTTTTTTCTCAAAAAATAAATGTTAGACATTTCCTCGAATCAAAATTATGTAACTGATTTTAATCAAAATTAGAATCAAGATTGTAGACATGAGGTGTTGTTTTATAATATCTTGATTTTAATCTTTGTAAGATGACAGAAAAGTTGTGCAAAACTGTTCTATTCGGGGAATTCATTTTACTTGCCCCTGACTGGGTATTATTTTAGAATATATATATATATATATATATATATATATATATATATATATAGAGAGAGAGAGAGAGAGAGAGAGAGAGAGAGAGAAAGATAATTATTCATAAATAATACTTTTCAAATTAACACATATACACATATGTTTCATGTAAAACCCACAATTCTTAGTATGGGAGGAGACACTCCCTGCCGGCCACACGGTTCGAACCCCAATACGAAATTCGTGTGTATATATATATATATATATATATATATATATATATATATATATATATATATATATATATATATATATATATATATATATATATATATATATATATATATATATATATATATATATATATATATATATATATATATATATATATATATATATATATATATATATATATATATATATATATATATCCTGTTTTGTTTATATAACACAATACAAGATATTTTATATACTATCAATTATGAAAATAAAAACATATATTTTAATCAAAATATACTAAGCAAAATGTTTTTTAAATATTCGCCTTTTTATTAATACTAAGGGCATCGATACGTTTCTTGACTATAAGGAAATTTGATTTCTTGGCGCTTCCTTTGCAGTGCTGACCACTTTTTTATAAAGTACTGTCCACTACTACTCTGTCCACTACTACTCTGGCCGCTTCTCTCAGACAAACTCTCACCACAAATAGTCGACTATCATGACATCTGCAAACACGCCTTCCATTCCAACCCCTACCATTTACCAAATATCGGCAATGGTCAGTCTCCTTTCTTTCTTCAACACGGAATATTTCAACAGTCAGTTTGAGCTACTAAATGACCAATAACTTGAGACGAGTTTAAACTAATGTCCCTACCGATCAGCGACACCAGGTACGATTTAGACAAAAGACACCGAGTGATACTAAGTGATTAAAAGTTACGATTAGTTCTTTGTCTTCTTGGATGTCAGATTGAATAGTGACAGACAAATTTGACACGATAAGTAATGTTATTACAGGAAAGTTAAGTGTGACAGACAAACAGGGTGACACTAAGAAATAAACGCAGATGTACGCTTGATTTTAACACAATACTTGAATTTGCGGGCATTTATAACGACAGCTAACAGAACGAAAAAAGGGTCAAACAAACAAATAGGCAACAAATAAATGTTACCAAACGCAAGATAAGTTACTCTTCTACTAACCTGGATTAATTTAAACGTAAGTTTATTTGTGTTTAACTTATTTAATACGCGTAATTTTGCTAAAGAAAAAAAATGGTGTCGACCTGTTCAGTTAGAACGAACAAAAAATGGCTGAAATTTGATGTTCGATAATCGCTAAACAAACGAAAACTAAGCAAAATACTGGTAGAACAGTACATTTTCTCACGATTTCTAACAGTGTTTTGTTTATTTTTCGATTTTTCACAAATTGGCGATGCTCCCGTGCTGGGCTTATGATCTAAGAGGATCATTTATCTGGACAGTATATTGTAGGTACGTGCAAAAATGACCGCCTCTTGTACGGACTATACTTATTAAAAAGGGTTTATCATTAATTATTTAATTAGTTTCCGTTTAAAGTGTTATTGTGTTTGAAAGATAAAAGTCTAAACTAAATCTCTAAACGAAAAAAGCTGCATATTTACGTGTGAAAAATAAATTATTATGAAATATGTAATCACGGCGGCTAAAAAAACTAAAAAATTCAGTGAATTTTGAACTTTGAAAAAATTCCCTGTAAAAATCCCTTGAAAGATAAATAAGTTTTTGGGAACTATTTCAAAGATGATTATTAAATTAAAGTCATAAGATACTGAATTAAAAAAAAAAATCCCACGTTTTACTAAAAATTAGCAAAAATTATCCCCCAAAAGGCATAAATTCGTAAAATCCGGCATCACTTAATCGGAAAACGACTTTGTTTACCAATTGACTATCGCTATGCAACATATATGGAAGACAAAAATGTCATAATTCATCATTTTAAACGTCATATATAAAAATGGTTTGGTAATAGTTTATAGAAGTTGAAAAATTATTATCCATTAATTTCTTTATTCTTTTAAAGGTTATAAACAAATTTAAGTACCCTTATTTTGCTATAATAAAAAAGAAATGATTATTTAATTAAAATATTTGTGAGTTTACGTAATTAAGATCTTATTTTATTTTTAACTAAAAAGGTTCATATTTAACTTGGTATTAGTTTTTAATTTAGTAATACTCTGAAATTATTGATGACGTCGGTTTACCAATGTATTTTCTTAGAATTTTAAATAAAACTTTTTTTAAATGTTAAAAATAATTTTTACGTTACGAACTGCGACAATTTTATCAATTGTTTTACATTATTTATAACTTTAGTTACTCGATTTATTCTTAACGTGTCGTAACGATCAAATTACATTGATTCTTTTTAAAATATTTTTATTTTTTATTTTAAGTGTGAAAAAGTAAATTAAAGTCAATGACTACACTGACAATTTATTCATTGAAAAAAAAAGTTAAAACAGTTATTTATTGATGAACAGAATTCAATTTTGAAAGAAAATGTCATCTTTGAATTCTCTTTATTTATTAATAAATAATTGTGTTTAACTTCTTAAATATTTATTAATGAAAAAAGACAAACATAAATACAAATCGTTCCAAATAATTTACGATGAATTGTGAAATTAACGAAATTGTTGAATCTCTAAAAATAAAAATTTGAGGGCGGTGTAAAAGTGAGTGGTTGTTGGAAGGTTAATCCAAGCTGGTTATCACGTACTAATCAAAATTCATTGTTAGTAAAAATTATCCAATGTTTTTCATTCTTTTTTAGTTAAGTTCTTAGGTCTCACATTTGTCAATTTTTGGTTCATTTTCAAGATTATAAAAAATAATTTCGTGCGCTGATGATGCCACGTTCATGTATGTAAGGGAAATATAATTATGTCGCATTTTTCATTTTTCCATAAACTCTAATCATTAAAATCACATGAAATGTTTTTTGCAATTATATTATTTTTTTGGTGAAAATATTGATTAAACAATGCTTTATTCAATAATAATATCGCTAATTCAAAAAATTAATTTTTCTTCGAGTTATAGTGATTTTGTTAATACGGTATTTAGGGGCCTTTTTCGTAATATATAAAAAATATTCAATTTTTTTTAATTGTTAACGTCTACAATGCTTTATTTTCATGAAAAACTAAAAAAATTAATGCATTTTTTTATTAATATATAAAAATATAACTTTAGTAAAGGTGTATTTTGTTTTAAAACAATAATACATTTTCACTAAGATTTAGAAAAAATAATGATTTGATTATATTCCGTGATTGTTGGTTAATAAATATTGAAAATTTCATTAAAATTGGTTGATTTCCTGAATTTTAGTGAATTTTTATGTGAAGCGGGGGGGGGGGGTCAAAATGTTTTACATTTTGGGAAGCGGTCATTGATTTTGCACGTACCGTATATGGAGATGCATGCAGAACAGAAGATGGTAATGCTACATTAAAAAAATGGTGCTAGTTATTCGGTCTGTAGATGTAGATAAATTGATGTAGCATTGTCAGTCAGCAGGGATAGACCGATGAAAAGATGAGAGGAAGTTATAATTTGTATTTGAGAAAACGAGAGATGAACACAATCTTTGCAAGATGGGTTTAGAATTGAATTTCTAAAAGCCAACACATGAAAACATGTAAAACAGATGTGAAACCAATAGAAGGTTAACGATGATTTACAATATATGCAGAGCCCATTGTAAAAAAAACGTACAGAGCACTCTTTAGCAGTAAACTGAGTACCTATAAACGCTAGGATTCTTTAGATATTTTATTGATATTAGTTTTGAAGATTATTATGTTGTAACATGCAGGAAAGAAACCTTGTGGCAACGTGTTCGCACATGTAGAAAGTACTTTATGTGTGCGTCTGTGTGTGTGTGTGTTATTAGTCCCGTAAAGTTTCGTATATATCTCGCATATTCACACTTTAGTTTCATCTATTTCTGACATTACAACTAATTAATATTACTACTAATAAAAAACAAATATATTTTAATGTAAATAAAATAAATATGTTTTTTAGATGCTCGTCTGTTTATTAGTCGAAAGGTATCAATATTTTTTCTGAGCGATGATTAATTGTATCCCATGGCAATTTCTTTCCAGTGCTTACCAATTCTTTTAAAGTACTGTCGACTCTTGCTTCGGCCGCCTCATTCAGTCAAGCTCCCACTACTAATAGTCGACTATCCTGACATGTGCAAACACGCATTCCATTCTAACCCCGACCTTTTACCAAACATCGGCAATGGTCAGTCTCCTTTCTACCTTCACCGAATATTTCAACGGTCAGTTTGAGCTACTAACTGACCAATAATGTGACACTGGTAGGAATTAATGCTTATACTGTACAGCGACACCAGGTACGACCTAAACATAAAGTCACTAAGTGATACTCAGTGACTAAAAGTCACAACAAGTTGTTGGTCTTGATGGAGGTCTGATTGAATAGTGGCAGACTAATTTGACACGATTAGAAATGTTATTGGCGGAAACTGAAGCGTGACAGACCGCCAGTAAGACAACAAGAAAAAATCACAGATCTAATTTTTTTTTGACTTAAAGTTCTTTTTAGTAATAAGAGTATGATTTCTTTTAGTTTGTTTTGCATTTATTACGGCATATCAACCCATTCTTTTATTATTAGATTGAGAATCGCATTCCTGATTATGACTAATTTGTCATATACTATCTTATACATAAGGTTCTTCTTTGCCCGTACTTGTGAGTGCTATTTATTGTCCATACATTTTACAGTTCCTTTTGATCGATTTAAAACATTACGACTAATTAATATCACCACTTATAAAAGTAAACCAACTATATTTTAATGTATATAAAATATATTTTTCAATTGATTGTACATGTTCAACTGTTAATTAGTCGCCAAAAATCAATATGTTTCTGGGCTATAACGAAATGGAATCCCATGGCGCTTTCTTTCTATTGCTGATCGCTTTTTGTTAATGTACTGTCCACGTCTGCTTCGACCGCCACATTCAGTCCAACTCCCGCCACTAATAGTCGACTATCATGACATGTGCAAACACACATTCCATTCCCACCCCTTCCATTTACCAAATATTGGCACTGGTCAGTCTCCTTTCTTTCTACAACACGGAATATTTCAACAGTCAGTTTGAGCTACTAAATGACCAATAACTTGAGGCGAGTTAAAACTAATGCCCCTACCGACCAGCGACACCAGGTACGATTTAGACAAAAGACACCGAGTGATACTAAGTGATTAAAAGTTACGATTAGTTTTTTTGTCTTCTTGGAGGTCAGATTGAATAGTGACAGACACATTTGACACGATAAGTAATGTTATTACAGGAAAGTTAAGTGTGACAGACAAACAGGGTGACACTAAGAAATAAACGCAGATGTACGCTTGATTTTAACACAATACTTGAATTTTCGGGCATTTATAACGACAGCTAACAGAACGAAAAAAGGGCCAAACAAACAAATAGGCAACAAATAAATGTTACCAAACGCAAGATAAGTTACTCTTCTACTAACCTGGATTAATTTAAACGTAAGTTTATTTGTGTTTAACTTATTTAATACGCGTAATTTTGCTAAAGAAAAAAAATGGTGTCGACCTGTTCAGTTAGAACGAACAAAAAATGGCTGAAATTAGATGTTCGATAATCGCTAAACAAACGAAAACTAAGCAAAATACTGGTAGAACAGTACATTTTCCCACGATTTCTAACAGTGTTTTGTATATTTTTCGATTTTTCACAAATTGGCAATGCTCCCGTGCTGGGCTTATGATCTAAGAGGATGATTTATCTGGACGGTATATGGTAGGTACGTGCAAAAATGGCCGCCTCTTGTACGGACTATACTTATTAAAAAGGGTTTATCATTAATTATTTAATTAATTATTTAATTAGTTTCCGTTTAAAGTTTTATTGTGTTTGAAAGATAAAAGTCTAAACTAAATCTCTAAACGAAAAAAACTGCATATTTACGTGTGAAAAATAAATTATAATGAAATATGTAATCACGGCGGCTAAAAAAACTCAAAAATTCAGTGAATTTTGAACTTTGAAAAAATTCCCTGTAAAAATCCCTTGAAAGATAAATAAGTTTTTGGGAACTATTTCAAAGATGATTATTAAATTAAAGTCATAAGATACTGAATTAAAAAAAAAAATTCCCACGTTTTACTAAAAATTAGCAAAAATTATCCCCCAAAAGGCATAAATTCGTAAAATCCGGGATCCCTTAATCGGAAAACGACTTTGTTTACCAATTGACTATCGCTATGCAAAATATATGGAAGACAAAAATGGCATAATTCATCATTTTAAACGTCATATATAAAAATGGTTTGGTAATAGTTTATAGAAGTTGAAAAATTATTATCCATTAATTTCTTTATTCTTTTAAAGGTTATAAACAAATTTAAGTACCCTTATTTTGCTATAATAAAAAAGAAATGATTATTTAATTAAAATATTTGTAAGTTTACGCAATTAAGATCTTATTTTTAACTAAAAAGGTTCATATTTAACTTGGTATTAGTTTTTAATTTAGTAATACTCTGAAATTATTGATGACGTCTGTTTATCAATGTATTTCCTTAGAATTTGAAATAAAACTTTTTTTAAATGTTAAAAATTATTTTTACGTTACGAACTGCGACAATTTTATCAATTGTTTTACATTATTTATAACTTTAGTTACTCGATTTATTCTTAACGTGTCGTAACGATCAAATTACATTGATTCTTTTTAAAATATTTTTATTTTTTATTTTAAGTGTGAAAAAGTAAATTAAAGTCAATGACTACACTGACAATTTATTCATTGAAAAAAAAGTTAAAACAGTTATTTATTGATGAACAGAATTCAATTTTGAAAGAAAATGTCATGTTTGAATTCTCTTTATTTATTAATAAATAATTGTGTCTAACTTCTTAAATATTTATTAATGAAAAAAGACAAACATAAATACAAATCGTTCCAAATGATTTACGATGAATTGTGAAATTAACGAGATTATTTATTCGCTAAAAATAAAAATTTGAGGGCGGTGTAAAAGTGAGTGATTGTTGGAAGGCTAATCTCACCTGGTTATTACAGAACGGGGCTACCATACTAATGAAAGTTCATCGTTAGTAGAAATTATTCAGTTGTTGGAAGGTTAATCCAAGCTGGTTATCACGTACTAATCAAAATTCATTGTTAGTAAAAATTATCCAATTTTTTTCATTCTTTTTTAGTTAAGTTCTTAGGTCTCAAATTTGTCAATTTTTGGTTCATTTTCAAGATTATAAAAAATAATTTCTTGCGCTGATGATGCCACGTTCATGTATGTAAGGGAAATATAATTATGTCGCATTTTTCATTTTTCCATAAACTCTAATCATTAAAATCACATGAAATATTTTTTGGAATTATATTATTTTTTTGGTGAAAATATTGATTAAACAATGCTTTATTCAATAATAATATCGTTAATTCAAAAAATTAATTTTTCTTCGAGTTATAGTGATTTTGTTAACACGGTATTTAGGGGCCTTTTTCGTAATATATAAAAAATATTCCATTTTTTTTAATTGTTAACGTCTACAATGCTTTATTTTCATGAAAAACTAAAAAAATTAATGCATTTTTTTATTAATATATAAAAATATAACTTTAGTAAAGGTGTATTTTGTTTTAAAACAATAATACATTTTCACTAAGATTTAGAAAAAATAATGATTTCATTATATTCCGTGATTGTTGGTTAATAAATATTGAAAATTTCATTAAAATTGGTTGATTTCCTGAATTTTAGTGAATTTTTAAGTGAAGCGGGGGGGGGGGGGCAAAATTTTTTACATTTTGGGAATCGGTCATTGATTTTGCACGTACCGTATATGGAGATGCATGCAGAACAGAAGATGGTAATGCTACATTAAAAAAATGGTGCTAGTTATTCGGTCTGTAGATGTAGATAAATTGATGTAGCATTGTCAGTCAGCAGGGATAGACCGATGAAAAGATGAGAGGAAGTTATAATTTGTATTTGAGAAAACGAGGGATGAACACAATCTTTGCAAGATGGGTTTAGAATTGAATTTCTAAAAGCCAACACATGAAAACATGTAAAACAGATGTGAAACCAATAGAAGGTTAACGATGATTTACAATATATGCAGAGCCCATTGTAAAAAAACGAACAGAGCACTCTTTAGCAGTAAACTGAGTACCTATAAACGCTAGGATTCTTAAGATATTTTATTGATATTAGTTTTGAAGATTATTATGTTGTAACATGCAGGAAAGAAACCTTGTGGCAACGTGTTCGCACATGTAGAAAGTACTTTATGTGTGTGTGTGTGTGTGTGTTATTAGTCCCGTAAAGTTTCGTATATATCTCGCATATTCACACCTCAGTTTCATCTATTTCTGACATTACAACTAATTAATATTACTACTAATGTAAAAAAACAAATATATTTTTATGTAAATAAAATAAATATGTTTTTTAGATGCTCGTCTGTTTATTAGTCGAAAGGTACCAATATTTTTTCTGAGCGATGATTAATTGTATCCCATGGCAATTTCTTTCCAGTGCTGACCAATTCTTTTAAAGTACTGTCCACTCTTGCTTCGGCCGCCTCATTCAGTCAAGCTCCCGCTACTAATAGTCGACTATCCTGACATGTGCAAACACGCATTCCATTCTAACCCCGACCTTTTACCAAACATCGGCAATGGTCAGTCTCCTTTCTACCTTCACCGAATATTTCAACGGTCAGTTTGAGCTACTAACTGACCAATAATGTGACATTGGTAGGAATTAATGCTTATACTGTACAGCGACACCAGGTACGACCTAAACATAAAGTCACTAAGTGATACTCAGTGACTAAAAGTCACAATAAGTTGTTGGTCTTGATGGAGGTCTGATTGAATAGTGGCAGACTAATTTGACACGATTAGAAATGTTATTGGCTGAAACTGAAGCGTGACAGACCGCCAGTAAGACAACAAGAAACAATCACAGATCTAATTTTTTTTGGACTTAAAGTTCTTTTTAGTAATAATAGTATGATTTTTTTTAGTTAGTTTTGCATTTATTACGGCATATCAACCCATTCTTTTATTATTAGATTGAGAATCGCATTCCTGATTATGACTAATTTGTCATATACTATCGGTTTAACATAAGGTTCTTCTTTTGCCCGTACTTGTGGGTGCTATTTATTGTCCATACATTTTACAATTTCTTTTGATCTATTCAAAACATTACGACTAATTAATATCACCACTTATAAAAGTAAACCAACTATATTTTAATGTATATAAAATATATATTTCAATTGATTGTACATGTTCAACTGTTAATTAGTCGCCAAAAATCAATATGTTTCTGGGCTATAACGAAATGGAATCCTATGGCGCTTTCTTTCTATTGCTGATACCTTTTTGTTAATGTACTGTCCACGTCTGCTTCGGCCACCACATTCAGTCAAACTCCCGCCACTAATAGTCGACTATCATGACATGTGCAAACACACATTCCATTCCCACCCCTTCCATTTACCAAATATTGGCAATGGTCAGTCTCCTTTCTTTCTTCAACATCGAATATTCCAACGGTCAGTTTGAGCTACTAACTGACCAATTACATGTCACTAGTAGAAAGTAATGCTCCTACTTACTAGCGACACCAGGTACGACCTAGACAAAAGTCACCAAGTCATACTAAGTGACTAAAAGTTACGATTAGTTGTTGGTATTCTTGTAGATCATATTGACTAGTGACAGAGAAATTTGACACGATAAGAAATGTTATTAAAAGAAACTGAAGCGTGACAGATGAAAGTCACTAAATAATACAAAGTGACTAAAAGGCATACGAGGCACTCTCTTCCTGCTTACTGTTTTCCGCCTACATATAGCATTGTTTTTTTCAAGACTAAGGCCAATAGGCATCTTCTGTCTTTGCGATAATCATATTTCGTTTTTGTAAGGTCCTTACATCAAGTGGCTTCATACCTTGTCTTGAGCGATTTCCATAAGAAGGTAAAAAATAAATATTTTTGGTCGTCTTCGAAGTTTGATTTAATAGCGTGACAGAAAAATTTGGAACAATAAGAAATGCTATTAAAAGAATAGCGTGACAGAAAAATTTGGAACAATAACAAATGCTATGAAAAGAATAGCGTGACAGAAAAATTTGGAACAATAAGAAATGCTATTAAAAGAATAGCATGACAGAAAAATTTGGAACAATAAGAAATTAAGAAATGCTATGAAAAGACTAGCGTGACAGAAAATTTGGAACAATAAGAAATGCTATTAAAAGAATAGCGTGACAGAAAATTTGAAACAATAAGAAATGCTATTAAAAGAATAGCGTGACAGAAAAATTTGGAACAATCAGAAATGCTATTAAAAGAAAAGCGTGACAGACCGACAGTAAGACAAGAAATGACCGCAGATCCGAAGTTGTTTTGAAAAGTATATTTAAACTTTGCTTTAGAAATGATTGCTTTTTATCGTTTGGTTTGATATTCATAGCGTACGGCATATCCTCACTTTTTAATCATTCGATCCTGAAGAACATTACCGACTGTGAATGATTTGTTATGTAGTATTAGTTAAACACATTGTATTATTGAATTCGTAACTTTATTTCTCTGTCCTGTGCAGTTCTAGGAGGTCCACCCTCCCAGGCTTCGCCTCCCCTCTTTGGTGAGGAGTAAGTTTATTGCTTACTGCCTGAGGCGCCCCTGCCGGGGAATGCCAACGGGGCTTCCCAGGCAATTTTATAAACCCCACTTTCCCGACCCGACCTTGGGTCACATCTTACTTGTGGGAGGAAGATAAAAACTGGCCTTGTGCCTAACTCCTGGAGAGGAGTAAATCAATACTCACATACCGATTTCCATTATTGTAATTTTAATATCAGAATAGTGACTTAATAACTGTGCCACAATAAGAACACCTTGTCATAACACACATATTAACATGTCAGTCTCTCTTGATTTTAAGATTCGTAATAATTTCATAAATACTTGAAATTTTCGCTTAAACAGGACTTTGATGAAAAAGGTAAGACATCTGATTTGATTAACAAAATTATTCATCCGAAAATTTCATTCATGCTATGGTCACTATCAGTCACTAGTGTTTAATATGGAACTTTGCTTGGTGTGTTCTACATATTTTACAGCATATCAACACGTGTTCATTCACAGTACCAATCTTTAATGGTCAGTTTTGGTCACTTTTGGTCACTTGTATTCACTAGAATGAAAGTGATGTCGCTAGTTCAGCAATCTATCTCTAGTGACCAGTCTCCGGCCACTGGTCATTTGGACCGGTAAACTGACCCTTTTGACCATAGTGTAGGGTAAATGTACTTGGAAGTTTGTAGTAGTAGGTAAATGGAATGCAAGTTTTGTAATTTTACTATGAATGGTCAAGGAGGCCAGAGTTGCCTGGATGCTTTTTTGGGGACTGGTTTAGGAAGAAGGAAATTAGTGCTACCAGTGTTTCCCATACTTTCCAAACAGCATAAGTGCTTAATTAACCATGACATATCCGAGAGAATTTTGACTCTGATTAGCAAATTCCATAGTCTCTGAATGTATCATTTGGGCTAATACCGAACTAATACTTGATCATTGTAACACCATTAGAACGTCGCACCATGAGACGTAGGTTAAAAGGCCAGACTCTACGAATTTTTACATTTTGTCATGAATTCATAATTAATTAATATTGTCGCCGAGACATGACTTTGAAAAAAGTTATACATTTTGATTCATTAATAAAATAATTCGTACCAAAAGTACAATAGTGTTAATAGTCACTGTTGGTCACTAGTGTTTTGTATGGAACTGATGTCTCTAGTTCAGCAATCTATCCCTAGTGACCAGTCTCCGGCCACTGGTCACTTGGACCGGTTAACTGACCCTCTGACCATAGTGTGGATTAAATCTAATTGTAAGGCGGTAGTAGTAGGAGAATGGAATGCAACGTTTGGTATTTTACTATGAATGGTCAAGGAGGCCAGAGGTGACTGCATGCTGCATTGGACATTGGTCTGGGAAGACGGTGAGTGACTAAGATAGAGAATGGTGAAGGAGGCGGTGGCCGGAGGATGGTCTCGAAGACTTTTAATGAAGAATTCGCCAGGAAGAAAATGTATTTCTTAAGTCATTACTAATAGAAATACTATTAGTCTCTTTATATCTACAATTCTTTACACCATGTGTTAAAATGTCGAAAGATATTAGGCACCGCCAGTGTTCGCACTCGCTATGTATCTAGATGTGTCACTAAAAGATTCAAACTTTGTCATAGAATTACGTCAGTAATGTAATTTTTCATGTATAACTCATTATTATCATTATTTCTGATGACGTAAAGAAACATAACTCACCGTCGACTTTTTTTTATTATAGACTAGCAGGGGTACCCGGCGTTGCCCGGGGCTCTCCCTCCTCCTCCCCGCAAGCAAAATAGGATATTGAGTACTTTTCTCCCGGACAACGCCGAGTATTTAGAAAATCAAGATGGCCTCCAGAGCACTACTAAAAGCACTCTTACTGATCCCCCCTCCTTTTCATCTGCACAATAGTCCGAAGAGAAACACTACAGTAGCTCTATCTAGGACATTTAGCACTTTTCTCCCGGACAACGCCGAAGCCTCTGGGTCCTAAATTGACGACGACCCCCCCCCCCGGTGCTGGGTCCT
Organism: Sepiola atlantica; assembly: GCA_963556195.1. Lineage (NCBI taxonomy): Eukaryota > Metazoa > Mollusca > Cephalopoda > Sepiida > Sepiolidae > Sepiola > Sepiola atlantica. Next base: position 67,335,098 of record OY744534.1, read on the forward strand.
ATACTGTAGAAGCTGCCCCGGTGGCTATACTGCAGAAGCACCCCCCGTGCCTATACTGCAGAAGCCTCTGGATCCTATACTGTAGAAGCACCCCCGGTGCCTATACTGCATAAACACCCATGGTCCCTATTCTGTAGAAGCATTCGGGTCCTATATTGTAGAAGCACCCCCGGTGCTGGGTCCTATGCTGTAGAAGCACCCCTGGTCCCTATACTGTAGAAGTACCCCTGGTCCCTATACTGCATAAGAACCCCGGTCCTATATTGTATATGCACCCCCGGTGCTGGATACTGCAGAAGAACCCCCCGCCCAGGTCTATATACTTCAGAAGCCTCCGGGTCCTATATTGTATAAGCACCCCCGCAGGATGAAGATGTTGATAATTCCCCCCACCCCTACCACCCGCCCCCCAAAAATTCCCCCCACCCCACCCGCGTCCCAAACATTCTCCCCCCCCTACCCCCAAAGAACTATTTTTATTTTAAAAGATATAAGTTTAGGTTGCTAGGTGCGGATGTGATTGAGCAACCCTTGTTTCACTGTTATTGATACATCCGGACAGAAGTTATGGGATGACTTGATACAACCGGACAGTGCATTTTTATCAAGTTGTTACATGAATACATTGGCTTATTTCAAAATCACCAGTAAATAACATTGAAAAAGTTTCAAAAAACCAGACCCGCCCCCGAAAACTGGCCCTGTTGACCCCCGGGGACATTTTTTTTTTCGTAATTTTGAGATATTATGCTCCCAGGTGTTGTCCGGTCCTAAAGATGTCGACTTGTCGACAGTTTGCCGAGTAGTTTTTGAGGAGTAGCTGGCCATACAAACAGACAGACAGACAAACAAACAGACATACAGACAACTGGCCTTTATATAATAGACTAGCGGGGCTACCCGGCGTTGCTCGGGGTCATGAAAACATATATTTGAAGAAAGATCGTGTGTGTAACATCTTTATATTCAAACTTCTATGTCCGCCCCCTCTCTCTATAGCCGTCTCTTTATCTGCTACCTTTCTCTTCCCTGGTCGCCCCATTTCGCCGCTACTTTCTAATTTTGCCTTTTTCAAAAGCTGTTTCTTCCCCACCATTTCTCCTATTGCCCAGGGTAATAGTATGACATATTTCTATAAAAAGTAACACCTCTATCTGCGCCTTCTATATAGGTACTTATCTCCACCCCGGTGTTCATACTATATACGTATCTATCATCACCCCGGTGCGCATACTATATACGTACCTATCGCCGCCCCAGTGCACATACTATATACGTACCTATCGCCGCCCCGGTGCAGATACTATTTAAGAACCTATCGCCGCCCCGTTGCGAATGCTAAATAGTACCTATCGTTGCCCCGGTGTGAATGCTAAATACATACCTATTGCGCCCCGGTGTGCATGCTACATAAGTACCTATCACTGGCCTAGTGCGAATACTAAAGACATACCAATTGCGCCTAGGTGTGCATGCTACATAAGTACCTATCGCTGCCCTAGTGCGAATAATTAATATGTACATATTGCCGCTTTGGTGTGAATGCTAAATACGTACCTATCGCTGGCCCAGTGCGAATGCTAAATACGTACCTATAGCCGCCCTGGTGCGAATGCTAAATACGTACCTATAGCCGCCCCGGTGCGAATGCTAAATACGTACCTATAACCACCACGGTGCGAATGCGAAATACATACCTTTCGCCGCCCCTGTGCGCGTGCTATATATGTACTGATCGCCGCCGAAGAGCGCATGCTATGTACGTACTTATTGCTGCCCATGTGTACATGCTATATACGTAGCTATCGCCACCCCTGAATTCTGAATACGTACCTAGTGCCGCCCTGGTGTGGAAGCTAAATACGTACATATCGCCGCCCCGGTGCGAATGCTAAATACATACCTATCGCCGCCCCGGTGTGAATTCTAAATACGTACCTATCGCCGCCTCGGTGTGAATTCTAAATACGTACCTATTGCCGCCCCGGTGCGGAAGCTAAATACGTACATATCGCCGCCCCTAAATTTTCCCCACCCCTAAATCTCTCCAGCCCCCTAATTTTTCACTCTCGCCCAACCATGAGAAATATTTTGAGTTCAAAACAAAAAAAAACAAAAAAATTTGGTCTGACCCCTAAAAAGTTCCGCCTGACGCTCGAAAATTTTCCCCGACCCCTAAATCTCTCCAGCCACCTAATTTTTCACTCTCCCCCAACCATGAGAAATATTTTGAGTTCAAAATCAAAAAAAAGAAAAAAATTTGGCCCAACCCCTAAAAAGTTCCGCCTGACCCCTAAAATTTTCCCCGACCCCTAAATCTCTCCAGCCCCCTAATTTTTCACTCTCCCCCAACCATGAGAAATATTTTGACTTCAAAACAAAAAAAAACAAAAAAATTTGGCCTGACCCTAAAAAGTTCGTCCTGAACCCTAAAATTTTCCCCGACCCCTAAATCTCTCCAGCCCCCTAATTTTTCACTCTCCCCCAACCATGAGAAATATGTTGACTTCAAAACAAAAAAAAAACAAAAAAATTTGGCCTGACCCCTAAAAAGTTCGTCCTGACCCCTAAAATTTTCCCCGACCCCTCAATCTCTCCAGCCCCCTAATTGTTCATTCTCCCCCAACCATGAGAAATATATTGAGTTCAAAACCAAAAAAAAAACAAAAAAATTTGGCCTGACCCCTAAAAAGTTCGTCCTGACCCCTAAAATTTTCCCCGACCCCTCAATCTCTCCAGCCCCTAATTGTTCATACTCCCCCAACCATGAGAAATATATTGAGTTCAAAACCAAAAAAAAAACAAAAAAATTTGGCCTGACCCCTAAAAAGTTCGTCCTGACCCCTAAAATTTTCCCCAACCCCTAAATCTCTCCAGCCCCCTAATTTTTATCTCTCCCCCAACCATGAGAAATCTTTTGACTTCAAAACAAAAAAAAACAAAAAAATTTGGCCTGACCCCTACAAAGTTCGTCCTAACCCCTAAAATTTTCCCCGACCCCTAAATCTCTCCAGCCCCCTAATTTTTCACTCTCCCCCAACCCTGAGAAATATTTTGAGTTCAAAACAAAAAAAAACAAAAAAATTTGGTCTGACCCCTAAAAAGTTCCGCCTGACCCTCTAAAATTTTCCCCGACCCCTAAATCTCTCCAGCCCCCTAATTTTTCACTCTCCCCCAACCATGAGAAATATTTTGAGTTCAAAATCAAAAAAAAAAACAAAAAAATTTGGCCCAACCCCTAAAAAGTTCCGCCTGACCCCTAAAATTTTCCCCGACCCCTAAATCTCTCCAGCCCCTGAATTTTTTACTCTCCCCCAACCATGAGAAATATTTTGACTTCAAAACAAAAAAAAACAAAAAAATTTGGCCTGACCCTTAAAAATTTCGTCCTGACCCGTAAAATTTTCCCCGACCCCTAAATCTCTCCAGCCCCCTAATTGTTCACTCTCCCCCAACCATGAGAAATATTTTGACTTCAAAACAAAAAAAAACAAAAAAATTTGGCCTGACCCCTAAAAAGTTCGTCCTGACCCCTAAAATTTTCCCCGACCCCTAAATCTCTCCAGCCCCCTAATTGTTCATTCTCCCCCAACCATGAGAAATATTTTGACTTCAAAACAAAAAAAAACAAAAAAATTTGGCCTGACCCCTACAAAGTTCGTCCTGACCCCTAAAATTTTCCCCGAGCCCTCAATCTCTCCAGCCCCCTAATTTTTAAATCTCCCCCAACCCTGAGAAATATTTTGACTTCAAAACAAAAAAAATACAAAAATATTTGCTCTGACCCCTAAAAAGTTTGGCCTGACCCCTAAAATTTACCCCGACCCCTCATTCTCTCCAGCCCCCCATCCGAACTAATTTTTAACTCTCCCCCAACCTTAAGAAATATTTTGAGTTCAAAACAAAAAAATGTTATTTAACATGTATACAAATATTAGTGAAAACAATGGCGGAGCATAATTATTTCTCTTTTTACTTTACTTATTGAGACGTTATTTAACATGTATAAAAATATAAGTGAAAACAATGGTGGAGCATAATTATTTTTTCTTCTTTCTTTACTTATTGAGACGTTATTTAATATGTATACAAATATTAGTGAAAACAGTGGCGGAGCATAATTATTTCTCTTTTTACTTTACTTATTGAGACGTTATTTAACATGTATTCAAATATTAGTGAAAACAATGGCGGAGCATAATTATATTTCTTCTTACTTTACTTATTGAGACGTTATTTAATATGTATACACATTTTAGTGAAAACAGTGGTGGAGTATAATTATTTTTCTTCTTACTTTACTTATTTAGACGTTATATCATATGTATACAAATATTAGTGAAAACAATGGTGGAGCATAATTATTTTTCTTCTTACTTTACTTATTGAGACGTTATTTAATATGTATACAAATATTAGTGAAAACAGTGGTGGAGCATAATTATTTTTCTTCTTACTTTACTTATTGAGACGTTATTTAATATGTATACAAATATTAGTGAAAACAATGGTGGCGCATAATTATTGATTATATTAATTTTACTGATACTACACTAACTTCACACCTCTAATAAGGAAGGAGGTTATACCTGGGAGGATGGTATCATGTCAACAGAAGAAATGCAGTTAGGATTATATATATATATATATATATATATATATATATATATATATATATATATATATATATATATATATGCACTAGTATTAACACTCCATTAATAAATACGAAAAAAGGTTATGCTTAATCAGTGTTCGCATTCGCTATTTATATAGATATATTACTAAATTAAATAATAGAATATACGTCAGTATTTTTATTGTTCAGGTTTATTGTAATCATAATTGCTCCTGACCTAAAAAAAACTATTGTTGACTTTTCTTATAAAGTGAAGCATTTATCCCCGAGTTTATTTAATGCGATGGGGTAAGTCTGTGGTGGCTGTCTGACTTGCTATCTACTTTATCGTTTTCCGTCACTAGTAGCAATAGTTACGTGTTTATACAAAGAAATACACATTGGACTTTATCATCTAGTATACGATGTTGAAGCCGGAACCCTAGGGTACGTGTGTAGTCTAATGTATACTTTCGCCGATCATGAAATCGGTTCTATATAATTCAAATCCTATTGAATCTATTGTGTTCGATTATGCATAATAACCGCATAATCTCCTTAGAGACGGGAATCCACCGACAATTATCGATAAAAATGGCAACTTGCATTTACTTGATTGTATATAACGGATAGTTGTACACATGTACTGCTTTCGGGGCATTAAATAGCCTAGCATTTATTAATATACCATAAAATAGGATAAAACAATACATTGATGAATCGTTTTCGGAATTAAATTAAGAAAATGTGTTGGTATGACGTTAAACAGACACACTATATGATTCAAGAAATCATTTACAATAGACACTGTTTGCTTTTCTGTATTAAATCTACCACAAAGAGGTTGATATGGCTTCAAAAAAAACAAGTGCTTATGATATAAGGAAACAGTTACAATTGTTGGAGTGTTTAAAAGCCATCAAGAAACGGAAAGTTCCGTTTGTGAAATGAGAGTCGTGTGCAACTCAAATGTTTGTAGCACCTGCTAGCACTGAGTACACAAGAGTAGTGAAGAATGGGGGGGGGGGGTTGAGAAGTAATGACACGTTTTTGTGCAATAAATGTAAGACTATCCAGAAAAATGAGAAATCAGATATGGAGAAAATATATTTTGATGGTGAGCCTACTACGGTTGTTAAGTAGTTTTATTTCCTTTGGTGATACCATTAGAGAACAGGGAAGCACTGCTGATTGGATGATTTCAAGAATTAAGAATGGGTGAATTAAGTTCTTGGAACCTCGTCCATAACTATCCAGCATAGCGTTTCCACTGTCAAACAAGAGAAGACTCTATCAGGCATGTGTACGCAGTGTAATGATGTATGGAATTGAAACATGGCAAGCGTGGTATGAGGAAACACGCTGCACGAAGAGAAATTATATGAGAATGATATGATGGATGTGTAATGTGAGTCTCCAAGACAAGTTTCGATCTAATGACCTCAGAGAAGGATCAAACTGCACATTATACGGATGAGAACAGGAGAATTCGATTGTATAGCCACGTTGAAAGAATTGTTGAGAGTTCTTCGGCGTGTAGAAGTAGAATAATTCATGTAGCAGGGTGAGTTGGTAGGGATCGATCGGAGAAAGGATAAGAAAGAAGTGATTAAGACTGACCTGAGACAAAGAAGGATAAGTAAACGCCTGGCCAGAGATATGTGAGTTTGAAAGCCAGTTCCTAAAAGAAAAAACATGCAACATGTAAAACAGGCGTCAAACCAAAAACGATAATGGCGATAAGTTATACAATATATCCAGAGATCCTCGTAAAAACGAATAGAGCACTCTTCGGCGGTTAACAGAGTTAGTATAAACACTTAGATTTTGACTAGAGTTTATTTACATTAGTTTTGAAGGTGATCATGTTGTAACAGTCAGGGAGGTAATCTTGTGACAACGTGTTCCCCAAATGGAAAGGTCGTTGTGTGCGTGTCATGTCCTGTTAAGTTTAACACAGATCTAGTATATTTACAGTTCCTTTTGATCTATTCAAAACATTACGACTAATTAGTATCACTACTTATGAAAGTAAACCAACTATATTTTAATGTATATAAAATATATTTTTCAATTGTTTGTACATGTTCAACTGTTAATTAGTCGCCAAAAATCAATATGTTTCTGGGTTATAACGAAATGGAATCCCATGGCGTTTTCTTTCTATTGCTGATCGCTTTTTGTTAATGTACTGTCCACTTCTGCTTCGGCCGCCACATTCAGACCAACTCCCGCCACTAATAGTCGACTGTTATGACATGTGCAAACACACATTCCATTCTCACTCCTACCATTTACCAAATATTGGCAATGGTCAGTCTCCTTTCTTCAACACCGAATATTCCAACGGTCAGTTTGAGCTACTAACTGACCAATTACATGTCACTAGTAGAAAGTAATGCTCCTACTTACTAGCGACACCAGGTACGACCTAGACAACAGACACCAAGTTATACTAAGTGACTAAAAGTTACGATTAGTTGTTGGTATTCTTGTAGGTCATATTTACTAGTGACATAGAAATTTGACACGATAAGAAATGTTATTAAAAGAAACTGAAGCGTGACAGATGAAAGTCACCAAATAATACAAAGTGACTAAAAGGCATACGAGGCACTCTCTTCCTGCTTACTGTTTTCCGCCTACATATAGCATTGATCTTTTCAAGACTAAGGCCAATAGGCATCTTCTGTCTTTGCGATAATCATATTTCGTTTTTGGTAGGTCCTTACATCAAGTGGCTTCATACATGACTTTGAAAAAAGTTATACATTTTGTTTCATTAATAAAATAATTCGGTCCAAAAGTACAATTCTGTTAATAGTCACTGTTGGTCACTAGTGTTTAGTATCGAACTGATGTCTCTAGTTCAGCAATCTATCCCTAGTGACCAGTCTCCGGCCACTGGTCACTTGGACCGGTTAACTGACCCACTGACCATAGTGTGGATTAAATCTAATTGTAAGGCGGTAGTAGTAGGAGAATGGAATGCAACGTTTGGTATTTTACTATGAATGGTCAAGGAGGCCAGAGGGGACTGCATGCTGCATTGGACATTGGTCTGGGAAGACGGCGAGTGACTAAGATAGAGAATGGTGAAGGAGGCGGTGGCAGGAAGATTGTCTCGAAGACTATTAATGAAGAATTCGCCAGGAATAAAATGTATTTCTTAAGTCATTACTAATAGAAATACTATCAGTCTCTTTATATCTACAATTCTAAGTGAGTGGAATTACACACTGTTACAAAATGTAGGGAGAGCTATCGGGATTCGAACTCACGACTCCGGTTTACGGAGAGAGATGGGATTCATTTTTGCATATTTATACACGACCGAGAAATTATCATAATGCGACTCGAATGGCGTCAGAAAAAGAGAGATAAAAAGAGAGTAAAGACAAAAAAAAACTTTAGCCGCACGCGAAGCCGCACGCGAAACTGACACAGGAAGTTAACGCGACACAGAGGACGAAAGATGCCGGCAAGGAAGTACGTTAGCTGCCAGGTTAAGACGGAGATATTTTGAGGACAACTATAGTCAATCTTCCCGAGTACCTCTGCGCTGAACGGGGAAGAAATAAACAACCGTCGACAAGAAAGTCGCGAGGAAAGGCAGGGGCCTTTTGTAAATGGAATTTGAAGATGGAATTATATCCGCCCTTGGCTTGGGCGAGACGACCGATGTGCGACTACAGTATCGCAGTGGAGCCTTTTGAAAATGGAATTATAGCCGCCCTCGGCTCGGGCGAGACGAGCCTGTTGAAAATGGAATTATAGCCGCCCTCGGCTCGGGCGAGACGAGCCTATTGAACATGGAATTATAGCCGCCCTCGGCTCGGGCGAGACGAGCCTGTTGAAAATGGAATTATAGCCGCCCTCGGCTCGGGCGAGACGACCCGCTGAACTAAGCGGAGAAATGAAAATGGAATTATAGCCGCCCTCGGCTAAGGCGAGACCACCCGCTGAACTAAGCGGAGAAAAAGTAACCAGCCAACAATTGTTTTTCCTGAGAAATAGATGTATTTCAAAACTACATGTGCAAGGAGGTACGGCTACGACGACATGCCGGAAATATCTACTCTAAATCTAACAATGCATCCAGTTGTAAGTAACAATAGACCTCCTCAAAATTGACCTTTTTCTTCAAACATATGGAAACTGATATTATTCCCATTCTCCAAGGTCTATATTAGCTAAATATACCAGTTATTGTGATTTTGGATCTTGGCTATGCCTGCCTCAAGAGCCATGTAATTTTATTGTTGACGTTTTTCAAAAACGGTGCAAAATTTGGGATATTATGTCCTTATTTTCATTGTAGCTTTCCAGAGGCTGATGCTATAGCATTGAAAGTGGTACCAAATGAAAGCTAATAAAATTGTCTTGCATATGGTAGTAAACACATGAACACCTGTGTTAATTTTAATTAATTTTAATGCACAAACATATATATTTTTATGCTTGGAAAGGATGCCATCATATAATACATAACTTTATCTCAAAAATGTTACTCTTAATGCATGTATATAATTTATTATCACTAAGTATGTTTTATCTCTTCATTTCAGATTGTAAGTTAAAGCTGATTTGTTAAGATTTGTGAACTGCTGACAACATGGCATCTGGAAGACAACTATGCTGTGGGAAAGTGGTCAGCGATACAAGTGAACGGGATGAACCAACTGAAAAGAGAAGAAAGGTGGCAACTCCTGCCACAAGGTCATTCAGTGATGGGTATCTCATTGGACAACCCAGCTCCAGCATCAGGGGCTCTCAACTTCCTACTAATCGCCAGGTGTTCCAGTATTTCCTGCATTTGAGGAATGATAATCCCAACTGTGACAATAGGTCTTTAGCCCATGATACAGTGGATGTCGTTTTGCCATTCTGGAATATGGCAAGGATTAAAACACTAACTAGACCAAATGCAGTCAACCGTTTCATGATCCTCCATGAAAAGTACAGGAAAATTGTTAAAAACAAGGGAAGAAATAACAAACCAGAGGAAGAGAAAAGAGCTAACTTTCTGAAGGACTTAGACAAGTTATTTGATATTGGAGCAAAGGATGTTGTGGAGGAGATAAGAAGCAACAGGCTGCTCACAAAGGAGACCAAGGAAGAGGACGTCAATTTCTACTTGGACCAACAGACAACTCGCCTGGCACACATGTCAGGTCATGATAAGGTGTTTGAGAAGAAGTCTAGAGAGAAAAGTTTCCGAGAAGAAAGAGAAGAGAGAATGTTATCATCAGTGACTGCTGCAGCAGCAGAAATTGGGAAAATTTCAAGTGATGAAGACCCAGAGAACAGTCAGGGCTCTGGTACTAGTGAGGGTTCAGAATCCACTGAGACAACACCAAGCTGTTCATCAAAACCAAGTACGATAACCTTACACTTTCCACACTCAGGTATAACCAGTGAAGAGATTTGTAGCACTGCAGATCGGTTGTCACTCTCTGACAACCAGACTACAGCCATGGTGTCTGCAGTGTTGAAGGCAGAAGGCGCAGATCTTGATGACTTTGTTATATCAGCCTCTACTACAAGACGAAATAGGATAAACACTCGTCATAACTTGTGCCAAAGTTACATGAATAACTTCAAGGAAAGTCCGCCAGATTACTGCACACTACACTGGGATGGAAAACTTCTACGGGATGTTCTTGGTGAAAGATACCCAGTGGAAAGTCTTGCAGTGCTCGTCTCTGGTACTCCACAGTATGAAGAAGGGAAGCTGCTTGGTGTGCCCTTCATAGAAAGTTCCACAGGAATCCAACAGTCTAATGCTACATTGGAACTGATAGAAGCATGGGGTCTCACAGACAACATTGTAGGCTTGGTATTTGATACCACAGCAAGCAACAGTGGCATTAACAAGGGTGCAGCGAAGCTTATTGAAGAAAAACTAGGCAAAAAGGTATTCTACTTCGCTTGTCGCCATCACATATCAGAGGTAATAATTGGAAGTGTATGGGAGGCTGTGTTCAGCAAGGTCAAGAGTCCTAACAACCCAATGTTCAGCAATGTGAAAGAGACAAGTTGGTTAAGGACTGCCCAAGAGTTCTGGGCCTAGTTGAAGAAGACTTGAAACAGAAGAAGACAAGCACAATTGCAGTCTTAAGCAATTTCCTTGAGGAAGCAAGTCCGAGGGCAGATTACAGAGAGGTGGCAGAGCTGTGCCTGATCCTGCTTGGTGAGGAACCTCCTCGAGGTATCCACTGGGCCAAGCCAGGTGCCATTCACCAAGCCCGCTGGATGGCCAGGAACATTTACTGTATGAAGATGCTCATGTTTTCCAAGGAACTAAAATACAACACGGACACTATCTTCAAGCTGGAGAGGATGAACAAGTTCCTGACCTTATTCTACACCAGCCACTGGGTGACCACCACATCTGCAGCTGATGCACCTATCCATGACCTCCAGCTTATGAAGAACATGCTGCAATACAAGCAGTATGACTATGAACTGGCAACCTCTGTTCTCAAGAAAATGAACAACCACCGCTGGTATCTGACCCAGGAACTAGTGCCATTCACCTTGTTCAGTTCACATGCCAGCATGACCAAGTCTGCAAAAGAGAAGCTCGCAGTCAAGCTGTCAGAAACAGAGAAACCTGAGAGTTACAGGAAAGGCAAGCCAGTGTTTCCTGTCATCAATGCAGCTACAGTTCTCACAGACCTGGTAGGGCCAGAGTCTCACTTTCTGTTTGATGCTCTTCGAGTGAAATGTGACTGGCTCACTACTCCTGCTGACACCTGGGAAGACAATGACAGCTACAGGAATGCACAGAAGTGTGTGAGGTCAGTGAAAGTTACCAATGATGTGGCTGAGAGAGGTGTGAAACTAATGCGTGACTTTGCAACTCAGATCACAAGTGACCCAGAGCAAAGAAGCTGCTTACTACAAGTTGTGGAGTACCACAGGAAATAATTTTACAGTTTCAAAAAAGCCACATTGAACAAGTGATAATACATGTATTAGTAACATCCTATCTGACAGTTTCTTATGCAATATATGTGTCAGTGCAGTGCTATCATACTACCAAACTGATTTTTTGTAGTGTCCCAGCTGTTTGTGCATTAAAATTAGTTAAAATTTACACAGGTGTTCATGTGTTTTATTGTACTTACTACCATATGCAAGACAATTCTATTAGCTTTCATTTGGTACCACTTTCAATGCTATAGCATCAGCCTCTGGAAAGCTACAATGAAAATAAGGACATAATATCCCATATTTTGCACCGTTTTTGAAAAACGTCAACAATAAAATGACATGGCTCTCTAGGCAGGCATAGCCAAGGTCCAAGATCAAAATATCTGGTATATTTAGCTAATTTAGACCTTGGGGAATGGGAATAATAGCAGTTTCCATATGTTTGAAGAAAAAGGTCAATTTTGAAGAGGTCTAAAGTAACAACCTGAATATCTCTTCACAGACATTCGCCCCCTAGGGCTGTTATATATGTGTATATTTTTTGTGTAGAAATGAATCCTGCTACTATAGGGATAGGATAGACAATCCCCCCCTCTTCTTAAGAATATACTTTTGTTTTGATGTTTTATTGCGTTTTGTTTTATAGATATACTCCCCTTTTTTCTAGTATACAGTTTCATTAAATTAATGAATATAAATTTAAGTCCTAATGTCTTTTTGTCGTTTCTTCGTATCTTTTGTTTGTTTCCTGACGGTATTTTATATTGGAGAAATCCCCATCCCATATCACGTTTTATTTGAACCTGGGATAATACGAGCCACTCCAGACTTTTTTTGAAACTTTTTTTTTATCATTGTCACGTAATGTCGTTCGGTGGTCCCGACCGGCGGCATTCGTGACAACACACACACACATGTATATATATATATATATATATATATATATATATATATATATATATATATATATATATATATATATGAGTGTTTTTATTCAAACAGACATGTACTAAATCTTCGACACTGGCATGTCGATGTTATCGATTGACAACAATAAAAACTGATATCTCATCAGGATTTTAATCCTTCCCTCAGATGGTATTTGGGAAATTCCCAAATACCATCTGAAGGAAAGGTAAAATCCTAATTCTGCCTGATGAGATGAGAATATGATGAATATATACTCCAAACAATAGGTATTCCGATGGGTTTGCATCCGTCTCCATTTTGGGCAGATCTATATTTACATAGACTGGAATATATATATATATGTCATCATTAATAAAAAATGATATATCTAGAGCGTATAGTTATCATGGATGTAGGCGATATATTGACGACCTTGTTTGCATTAATGATAGCGAAGAGTTTGCAAATACTAAACATTTAATATATCCTAAAGAGTTAAAATTAAACTGTGAACATAAGGGAACACAAGCTACTTTTCTTGATTTGGATATAAAAATTGAAGATAAAATATTTATCTATAAACTGTTTGATAAAAGAAATTCATTCCCTTTTCGTATCGTGCGAATGCCATATAAAAATAGTACTAGCCCTGTGTATATATTTTACGGGAGTATTATGTCTGAATTTCTGAGAATTTCTCGTGTTACCTTAAAATTAGTAGATTTCATGCCCCCAATTTCTGATCTAATAATAAGAATGATTAACCAAGGTGGCGATCAAAATAAAATATTTGGACAATTAAATAAGGCAATTACTTGCCATCCTGATGCTTTTAAATCTTATCAAATTAATCAAAATAAACTGATAGAACAAATCATAGGATATATAAATAGAAATAATGTATAATATGTATAAACGTATATATAACACATCTGCTAATTATAATAAGAAAAACAATAAAAAATACAGTAGAAAGAAAGAAAGAAATGTTAAAAAAGAAGAAGAAGAAGAAGAAGAAAATCGACAGTTATGAACGCCGATTTTAAACACCGGGAGTTGGCAAAGAAGAAGAAGAAAAAGAAAAAAAAAAGAGAACAAATTAACGGTTAACTTATAGACGCAGATTTGAAACAATGAGAAAAGAAAAAAATCGACAGTTGTGAATGCAGATTAGAAAAACTGTAAGTGAACAAGGAAGATTAATATTTATTTGAGGTTGACGACAACGGGGAGATGGACAACAAATGAGGACGAGGAAGAAAAGGAGGAACTAAAGGTATATATATGTATGTATGTATGTATATATATATATATATATATATATATATATATATATATATATATATATATATATATGTATATACATATTTATTTATTTATTTTTTGATGTGTTGATGTTTTTTATATTTACAATATAAAACTACCAATAATACATTAATCACTTAAATAATAGTGTCATGGATTCGTCGAAACACTTTAAAATGCAGCAACATCTTTGTAAGTAACGGATCAATGTTATTAGACAGACGAACAGCACAGGTAAAGAATTTTTTTTTTTGTGTCTTAAATAACTAATATCAGTTAGCAAAACATTTATATGGAACAAAACGTAGATTTAGTATAAGGAACGTTTATGTTTTTGTCTTTTAAGGGGAGTGGGGTCTGATCAACTCTGCTGAGAAGCCATGAAATTAAATACTGTCTTGTTTTTAAATTTCCGAAACAGTTTTTCATGGTAAACAACTGATGATCCCTTAAAATAGTGTTAGAAACTAACTAATATAATAACTGTAAAAAATAAATTGACTTACATGAGTGATTTTCCACTTGAAGACTTGAGATTATAAGTTGTTTTTTTAATATATATATATATATATATATATATATATATATATATATATATATATATATATATATATTTTATATAGTTTTAATGGTTGAGAAACTTCCGAGACTATATATATATATATATATATATATATATATATATATATATATATATATATATACATATATGTGTATGCTCTAGTATAAACACTCCATTAATAAATACGAACAAGGTTATGCTTAATCAGTGTTCGCATTCGCTATTTATATAGATATATTACTAAATTAAATAATAGAATATACGTCAGTATTTTAATTGTTCAGGTTTATTGTAATACTCATTTCTCCTGACCTATAAAAAAACAATTGTTGACTTCTTTTATAAAGTGAAGCGTTTATCTCCGAGTTTATTTAATGCGAGGGGGTAAGTCTGTGGTGGTTGTCTGACTTGCTATCTACTTTATCGTTTTCCCTCACTAGTAGCAATAGTTACGTGTTTATACAAATAAATACACATTGGCTTTTATTATCTGGTATACGATGCTGAAGGCGGAAACCTAGGGTACGTGTGTAGTCTATTGTATACTTTCGCCGATCATGAAATCGGTTCTATACAATTCCAATTCTTATGGAATCTATTGTCTTCGATTATGCATAATAACCGCATAATCTCCTTAGAGACAGGAATCCACCCACAATTATCGGTAAAAATGGCAACTTGCATTTATTTGATCGTATAAACGGATAGTTGTACACATGTACTGCTTTCGGGGGCATTAAAAAGCCTAGCATTTATTAATATACCATAAAATAGGATAAAACAAAACATTGATGAATCGTTTTCGGAATTACATTAAGAAAAAGTGTTGGTATGCCGTTAAACAGACACACTATATGATTCAAGAAATGATTTACAATATACACTGTTTGCTTTTCTGTATTAAATCAACCAGAAAGAGGTTGATATGGCTTTAAAAAACAAGTGCTCATGATATAAGGAAACAGTTACAATTGTTGGAGTGTTTAAAAGCCACCAGAAAACGGAAAGTTCCGTTTGTGAAATGAGAGTCGTGTGCAACTCAAATGTTTGTAGCACTTGCTAGCACTGAGTACACAAGGGTAGTGGAAGAATGGGGGGGAGAAGTAATGACACGTTTTTGTGCAATGAATGTAAGACTATCCAGAAAAATGAGAAATCAGATATGGAGAAAATATATTTTGATGGTGAGGCTACTGCGGTTGTTAAGTAGTTTTATTTCCTTTGGTGATAACATAAGAGAACAGGGAAGCACTGCTGATTGGATGATTTCAAGAATTAAGAATGGGTGAATTAAGTTCTTGTACCCTCGTCCATTACTATCCAGCATAGCCTTTCCACTGTCAAACAAGAGAAGACTCTATCAGGCATGTGTACGCAGTGTAATGATGTATGGAATTGAAACCTGGCAAGCGTGGTATGAGGAAACACGCTGCACGAAGAGAAATTATATGAGAATTATATGATGGATGTGTAATGTGAGTCTCAAAGACAAGTTTCGATCTGATGACCTCAGAGAAGGTTCAAACTACACATTATACGGATGAGAACAGGAGAATTCGATGGTATAGCCACGTTGAAAGAATTGTTGAGAGTTCTTCGGCGTGTAGAAGTAGAATAATTTATGTAGCAGGGTGAGTTGGCAGGGATCGATCGGAGAAAGGATAAGAAAGAAGTCATTAAGACTGACCTGAGACAAAGAAGGATAAGTAAAGACCTGGCCAGATCTGTGAGTTTGAAAGCCAATTTCTAAAAGCAAACACATGCAACATGTAAAGCAGGCGTCAAACCAAAAACGATAATGGCGATAAGTTATACAATATATCCAGAGATCCTCGTAAAAACGAATAGACACTCTTCGGCGGTTAACATAGTTATTATAAACACTTGGATTTTGACTAGAGTTTATTTACATTAGTTTTGAAGATGATCATGTTGTAACAGTCAGGGAGGAAATCTTGTGACAACGTGTTCTCCAAATGGAAAGGTCGTTGTGTGCGTGTCATGTCCTGTTAAGTTCAACATCGATCTCGTATATTTACAGTTCCTTTTGATCTATTTAAAACATTACGACTAATTAATATCAGCACTTATAAAAGTAAACCAACTATATTTTAATGTATATAAAATATATTTTTCAATTGTTTGTACATGTTCAACTGTTAATTAGTCGCCAAAAATCAATATGTTTCTGTGCTATAATGAAATGGAATCCCATGGCGCTTTCTTTCTATTGCTGATCGCTTTTTGTTAATGTACTGTTCACTTCTGCTTCGGCCGCCACATTCAGTCCAACTCCCGCCACTAATAGTCGACTATCATGACATGTGCAAAAACACATTCCATTCCCACCCCTACCATTTACTATATATTGGCAATGGTCAGTCTCCTTTCTTTCTTCAACACCGAATATTCCAACGGTCAGTTTGAGCTACTAACTGACCAATAACATGTCACTAGTAGAAAGTAATGCTCCTACTTACTAGCGACACCAGGAACGACCTAGACAAAAGTCATCAAGTAGTACTAAGTGACTAAAAGTTACGATTAGTTGTTGGTATTCTTGTAGGTCATATTGACTAGTGACAGAGCAATTTGACACGATAAGAAATGTTATTAAAAGAAACTGAAGCGTGACAGATGAAAGTCACCAAATAATACAAAGTGACTAAAAGGCATACGAGGCACTCTCTTCCTGCTTACTGTTTTCCGCCTACATATAGCATTGGTCTTTTCAAGACTAAGGCCAATAGGCATCTTCTGTCTTTGCGATAATCATATTTCGTTTTCGGTAGGTCCTTACATCAAGTGGCTTCATACCTTGTCTTGAGCGATTTCCATCAGAAGGTTAAAACATACATGTTTTTGGTCGTCTTCGAAGTCGGATTGAATAGCGTGACGGAAAAATTTGGAACAATAAGAAATGCTATTAAAAGAATAGCGCTACAGAAAAATTTGGAACAATAAGAAATGCTATTAAAAGAATAGCGTGACAGAAAATTTTCGAACAATAAGAAATTCTATTAAAATAATAGCGTGACAGAATAATTTGGAACAATAAGAAATGCTATTAAAAGAATAGCATGACAGAAAAATTTGAAACAATAAAAATGCGATTAAAAGAATGGCGTGACAGAAAGATTTGGAACAATAAAAAATGCTATTAAAAGAATAGCGTGACTGAAAAATTTGGAACAATAAGAAATGCTATTAAAAGAATAGCATGACAGAAAAATGTGAAACAATAAAAATGCTATTAAAAGAATAGCGTGACAGTAAAATTTGGAACAATGAGAAATGCTATTAAAAGAATGGCGTGACAGTAAAATTTAGAACAATAAAAAATGCTATTAAAAGAATAGCGTGACAGAAAAATTGTGAACAATAAGTAATGCTATTAAAAGAAAAGCGTGACAGACCGACAGTAAGACAAGAAATGACCGCAGATGCGAAATTGTTTTGAAAAGTATATTTAAACTTTGCTTTAGAAATGATTTCTTTCTATCGTTTGGTTTTATATTCATAGCGTACGGCATATCCTCACTTTTTAATCATTCGATCCTGAAGAACATTACCGACTGTGAATGATTTGTTATATAGTATTAGTTAAACACAATGTATTATTGAATTCGTAACTTTATTTCTCCAACAGTGTTTTATTAAACAGGACATATCCGAGCGAATTTTAACTATGATTATACAATTTTGTGAATGCATCGTTTGAGCTACTCACATACCCGTTTCCTTTATTGTAATTTTAATATCAGAATAGTGCCTTAATAACTGTGCCACAATGAGAACGCCTTGTCATTACACACATATTAACAGGTCAGTCTCTCTTGATTTTAAGATTCATAATAATTTCATAAATACTTGAAATTGTCGCTTAAACATGACTTTGATGAAAAAGGTAAGACATCTGAGTTTATTAACAAAATTATTCGTCCTAAAATTTCATTCATGTTATGGTCCCTATCAGTCACTAGTGTGTAATATGGAACTGGCGTCGCTAGTACTACAATGTATACACAGTTGCAGGATTTGGAGCATTGGTAACTTGCAACGGTAGACTGACACTTACTTTGTTTTGTGTGTTCTGCATATTTTACAGCATATCAACACGTGTTCATTCACAGTACCAATTTTTAATGGTCAGTTTTGGTCAATTTTGGTCACTTTTCGTCACTTTTATTCACTAGTATGAAAGTGATGTCGCTAGTTCAGCAATCTATTCCTAGTGACCAGTCTCCGGCCACTGGGCATTTGGACCGTGGGTTAAATGTACTTGGAAGTTTGTAGTAGTTGGGGAATTAAATGCACATTTTGGTATTTTACTATGAATGGTCAAGGAGGCCAGAGGTGCCTGGATGCTTTCTTGGGCACTGGTTTAGGAAGAAGGAAATTAGTGCTATTTTATCCATACCTTTCCCATACTTTCCGAACAGCATAATTGCTTAATAAACTATGACATATCCGAGAGAATTTTGACTCTGATAAGCAAATTCCATAGTCTGTGAATGTATCATTTTGGCTAATACCGAACAAATACTTGATCATTGTACCACTATTAGAACGCCGCGCCATGAAACGAAGGTTAAAAGGCCAGACTTTACGAATTTCAAATTTTGTCATGAATTCATAATTAATTAATATTGTCGCCGAGACATGACTTTTAAAAAAGTTATACATTTTGTTTCAGTAATAAAAGAATTGGTACCAAAAGTACAATAGTGTTAATAGTCACTGTTGGTCACTAATGTTTAGTATGGAACTGATGTCGCTAGTTCAGCAATCGATCCCTAGTGACCAGTCTCCGATCACTAGTCACTTGGACCCGTTAACTGACCCACTGACCATAGTGTGGATTAAATCTAATTGCAAGGCGGTAGTAGTAAAAGAATGGAATGCCACGTTTGGTATTTTACTATGAATGGTCAAGGAGGCCAGAGGTGACTGCATGCTGCATTGGACATTGGTCTGGGAAGACGGTGAGTGACTAAGATAGAGAATGGTGAAGGAGGCGGTGACCGGAAGATTGTCTCGAAGACTATTAATGAAGAATTCGCCAGGAAGAAAATGTATTTAGTCATTACTAATAGAAATACTATTAGTCTCTTTATATCTACAATTCTTTACACCCTGTGTTAAAATGTCGAAAAATTTTAGGCACCGCCAGTTGGCGCACTCGCTATGTACCTAGATATGTCACTAAAAGATTCAAACTTAATCATAGAATTACGTCAGTAATGTAATTGTTCATGTATAACTCATTATTATCATTATTTCTGATGACGTAAAGAAAAATAAGTCACCGTCGACTTTTTTTATTATAGATTGGAGGATTTCCTTCCGATTTTATTCTTGGTTGTCTGAATTGCTATTTGTTTTCTCGTTTCTTCTCAACACTTGTAAGGGTTTCATCCATGGGCCAGAAAAACACGAGTTTTACTTATTAACTTATGCGTAAGTGAGTGGAATTACACACGCACACACACACACACACACATGTATATATATATATATATATATATATATATATATATATATATATATATATATATATATATATATGAGTGTTTTTATTAAAACCGACATGTACTAAATCTTCGACACTGGCATGTCGATGTTATCGCTCGACAACAATAAAAACTGATATCTCATAAGGATGTTAATCCTTCCCTCAGATTGTATTTGGGAAATTCCCAAATACCATCTGAAGGAAAGGTAAAATCCTAATTCTGCCCGATGAGATGAGAATATGATGAATATACAGGGTGTTTCAAAAGTCTTGGGAACATTACAAATGCGTATATCTCATGAACTATTCCAGGTAGAAAAATGAAACTGGTGCCATTTTAAAGCTTGCTCAATCATGTTTTTGGTCATCCTAATGATTTTCGTGTTATCTTTCCAGGTGCAGTAATGGCGTTCTCTAAACAAGACAAGGCATTTTGCGTCCTCCAATTTGCAAAGACTGAATCGTGGACATGTGTTCAGCGTGCATTTCGCAGGAAATTTAAAAAAGAAGCCCCTGAAAGGAAATCCATTGTCAGATGGCATACTAAATTTGTGAAAGATGGGTGTTTGTGCCCAAGTAAGCGAACAGGTCGCCCTTCAACTCCAGAAGATGCAGTTGAGCAAGTTCGGACAGCCTTTCAGCGGAGCCCCCGTAAATCAGTGAGAAGAGCCAGCAGGGAACTTCAGCTTGCTCCAGCAACTGTCTGGCGTGTCTTAAGGAAACGACTGCAAATGGTACCTTACAAGCTCAAGTTGGTCCAAAAGTTGAAGGACACTGATGAGCCACTTCGCCGTGACTTTTGCATTGCAATGCAAGAGAAGTTGGAAGATAACGGCTTTGATGACCGGCTTGTTTTTAGCGATGAGGCGACCTTCCATCTGAATGGCAAAGTTAACAAGCATAACACTCGCATATGGGGTACTGAGAATCCTCATAAACTTCTTGAGCACGAGCGAGATTCACCAAAAGTGAACGTGTTTTGTGCAATTTCCAAGAAAGGTGTCTATGGACCGTTCTTCTTTGAAGAGGCAACTATCACTGGTGAATCCTATCTCAACATGCTGGAAGACTGGTTAATGGCTCAGTTGGAACAAGCAGAATCTGATGACTTCATTTTTCAACAAGATGGTGCACCACCACACTGGAGTCTTAGAGTAAGGCAGTTTCTTAACACAAGGCTGCCTGGTAGATGGATTGGGAGATCTGGGCGAGGTGATGACGTTCTCATGCCCTGGCCTCCTAGGTCTCCAGATCTTACCCCGTGTGACTTTTTCCTTTGGGGCTTTGTCAAGCAACAAGTCTATGTGCCGCCCCTTCCAAGAGATATTGACGAACTAAAGGCTCGAGTAACGGCAGTTGTGGGAACCATTGACGTCAAGATGCTGGAACGCGTTTGGCATGGAAATGGACTATCGACTAGATGTCTGCAGTGTGACGAATGGTGCTCATATTGAGCAACTTTGAAGATTCCCCACAAAACTTGAAACTTTAACCTTTCTAACGGTACCAATTTCATTTTTCAACTCCTAATAGTTTTTGAGTTATTGAAAATCGTTATGTTCCCAAGACTTTTGAAACACCCTGTATATATGTATATATATATTTATATATATATATATATATACTTATATATATATATATATATATATATATATATATATATATATATATATATATATGCTCTAGTATAAACACTCCATTAATAAATACGAAAAAAAGTTATGTTTAATCAGTGTTCGCATTCGCTATTTATATAGATATATTACTAAATTAAATAATAGAATATACGTCAGTATTTTAATTGTTCAGGTTTACTGTAATAATCATTTCTCCTGACCTAAAAAAAACTATTGTTGACTTTTCTTATAAAGTGAAGCATTTATCTCCGAGTTTATTTAATGCGACGGGGTAAGTCTGTGGTGGTTGTCTGACTTGCTATCTACTTTATCGTTTTCCCTCACTAGTAGCAATAGTTACGTGTTTATACAAATAAATACACATTGGCTTTTATTATCTAGTGTACGATGTTGAAGGCGGAAACCTAGGGTACGTGTGTAGTCTATTGTATACTTTCTGCCGATCATGAAATCGGTTCTATACAATTCAAATCCTATTGAATCGATTGTGTTCGATTATGCATAATAACCGCATAATCACCTTAGAGACGGGAATACACGCACAATTATCGGTAAAAATGGCAACTTGCATTTACTTGATCGTATATAACGGATAGTTGTACACATGTACTGCTTTCGGGTGCATTAAATAGCCTAGCATTTATTAATATACCATAAAATAGGATAAAACAAAACATTGATGAATCGTTTTCGGAATTACATTAAGAAAAAGTGTTGGTATGACGTTAAACAGACACACTATATGATTCAAGAAATGATTTACAATAGACACTGTTTGCTTTTCTGTATTAAATCAACCACAAAGAGGTTGATATGGCTTTAAAAAACAAGTGCTCATGATATAAGGAAACAGTTACAATTGTTGGAGTGTTTAAAAGCCACCGGAAAACGGAAAGTTCCGTTTGTGAAATGAGAGTCGTGTGCAACTCAAATGTTTGTAGCACTTGCTAGCACTGAGTACACAAGGGTAGTGGAAGAATGGGGGGAGGTGAGAAGTAATGACACGTTTTTGTGCAATAAATGTAAGACTATTCAGAAAAATGAGAAATCAGATATGGAGAAAGTATATTTTGATGGTGAGCTTACTGCGGTTGTTAAGTAGTTTTGTTTCTTTTGGTGATAACATAAGAAAACAGAGAAACACTGCTGATTGGATGATTTCAAGAATTAAGAATGAGTGAATTAAGTTCTTGGAACCTCGTCCATTACTATCCAGCATAGCGTTTCCACTGTCAAACAAGAGAAGACTCTATCAGGCATGTGTACGCAGTGTAATGATGTATGGAATTGAAACATGGCAAGCGTGGTATGATGAAACACGCTGCACGAAGAGAAATTATATGAGAATGATATGATGGACGTGTAATGTGAGTCTCAAAGACAAGTTTCGATCTGATGACCTCAGAGAAGGATCAAACTGCACATTATACGTATGAGAACAGGAGAATTCGATGGTATAGCCACGTTGAAAGAATTGTTGAGAGTTCTTCGGTGTGTTGAAGTAGAATAATTTATGTAGCAGGGTGAGTTGGTAGGGATCGATCGGAGAAAGGATAAGAAAGAAGTCATTAAGACTGACCTGAGACAAAGAAGGATAAGTTAAGACCTGGCCAGAGATATGTGAGTTTGAAAGCCAATTTCTAAAAGCAAACACATGCAACATGAAAAGCAGGCGTCAAAGCAAAAACGATAATGGCGATAAGTTATACAATATATCCAGAGATCCTCGTAAAACTAATAGAGCACTCTTCGGCGATTAACAGAGTTAGTATAAACACTTAGATTTTGACTAGAGTTTATTTACATTAGTTTTGAAGATGATCATGTTGTAACAGTCAGGGAGGTAATCTTGTGACAACGTGTTCCCCAAATGGAAAGGTCGTTGTGTGCGTGTCATGTCCTGTTAAGTTTAACACAGATCTAGTATATTTACAGTTCTTTTTGATCTATTTAAAACATTACGACTAATTAATATCTTCACTTATAAAAGTAAACCAACTATATTTTAATGTATATAAAATATATGTTTCAATTGTTTGTACATGCTCAACTGCTAATTAGTCGCCAAAAATCAATATGTTTCTGGGCTATAACGAAATGGAATCCCATGGCGCTTTCTTTCTATTGCTGATCGCTTTTTGTTAATGTACTGTCCACTTCTGCTTCGGCCGCCACATTCAGTCCAACTCCCGCCACTAATAGTCGACTATCATGACATGTGCAAACACACATTCCATTCCCACCCCTACTATTTACTAAATATTGGCAATGGTCAGTCTCCTTTCTTTCTTAAACACCGAATATTCCAACGGTCAGTCTGAGCTACTAACTGACCAATTACATGTCACTAGTAGAAAGTAATGCTCCTACTTACTAGCGACACCAGGTACGACCTAGACAAAAGTCACCAAGTCATACTAGGTGACTAAAAGTTACGATTAGTTGTTGGTATTCTTGTAGGTCATATTGACTAGTGACAGAGCAATTTGACACGATAAGAAATGTTATTAAAAGAAACTGAAGCGTGACAGATGAAAGTCACCAAATAATACAAAGTGACTAAAAGGCATACGAGGCACTCTCTTCCTGCTTACTGTTTTCCGCCTACATATAGCATTGGTCTTTTCAAGACTAAGGCCAATAGGCATCTTCTGTCTTTGCGATAATCATATTTCGTTTTCGGTAGGTCCTTACATCTAGTGGCTTCATACCTTGTCTTGAGCGATTTCCATCAGAAGGTTAAAACATACATGTTTTTGGTCGTCTTCGAAGTTGGATTGAATAGCGTGACAGAAAAATTTGGAACAATAAGAAATGCTATTAAAAGAATATCGTGACAGAAA
The DNA here is from genome assembly GCA_963556195.1 of Sepiola atlantica. Taxonomy (NCBI): domain Eukaryota; kingdom Metazoa; phylum Mollusca; class Cephalopoda; order Sepiida; family Sepiolidae; genus Sepiola; species Sepiola atlantica. Next base: position 67,359,426 of record OY744534.1, read on the forward strand.
AATTTGGAACAATAAGAAATGCTATGAAAAGAATAGCGCTACAGAAAAAAGTTGGAACAATAAGAAATTCTATTAAAATAATAGTGTGACAGAAAAATTTGGAACAATAAAAAATGCTATTAAAAGACTGGCGTGAAAGAAGAATTGTAAGCAATAAGAAATGCTATTAAAAGAATAGCGTGACAGAAAAATTTGAAACAATAAAAATGCTATTAAAAGAATAGCGTGAAAGAAAAATTTGGAACAATAAGAAATGCTATTAAAAGAAAAGCGTGACAGACCGACAGTAAGACAAGAAATGACCGCAGATGCGAAGTAGTTTTGAAAAGTATATTTAAACTTTGCTTTAGAAATGATTGCTTTTTATCGTTTGCTTTGATATTCATAGCGTACGGCATATCCTCACTTTTTAATCATTCGATCCTGAAGAACATTACCGACTGTGAATGGTTTGTTATATAGTATTAGTTAAACACAATGTATTATTGAATTCGTAACTTTATTTCTCCAACAGTGTTTCATTAAACAGGAAATATCCGAGCGAATTTTAACTATGATTATAAAATTTTGTGAATGCATCATTTGAACTACTCACATACCGATTTTCTTTACTGTAATTTCATATCAGAATAGTGACTTAATAACTGTGCCACAATGAGAACGCCTTGTCATAACACACATATTAACAGGTCAGTCTCTCTTGATGTTAAGATTCGTAATAATTTCATAAATACTTGAAATTGTCGCTTAAACAGAACTTTGATGAAAAAAGTAAGACATCTGATTTGATTAACAAAATTATTCGTCCTAAAATGTCATTCATGTTATGGTCACTATTAGTCACTAGTGTTTAATATGGAACTTGCGTCGCTAGTTCTACAATGTATACACAGTTGCAGGATTTGGAGCATTGGTAACTTGCAACGGTAGACTGACACTTACTTTGTTTGGTGTGTTCTGCATATTTTACAGCATATTAACACGTGTTCATTCACAGTACCAATTTTTAATGGTCAGTTTGGGTCACTTATAGTCACTTTTATTCACTAGTATGAAAGTGATGTCGCTAGTTCAGCAATCTATCTCTAGTGACCAGTCTCCGGCCACTGGCCATTTGGACCGGTAAACTGACCCTTTTGACCATAGTGTGGGTTAAATGTACTTGGAAGTTTGTAGTAGTTGGAGAATGGAATGCAAGTTTTGGTATTTTACTATGAATGGTCAAGGAGGCCAGAGATGACTGCATGCTTTCTTGCGCACTGGTTTAGGAAGAATGAAATTAGTGCTATTTTATCCATACCTTTCCCATACTTTCCCAACAGCATAAGTGCTTAATTAACCATGACATATCCGAGAGAATTTTGACTCTGATTAGCAAATTCCATAGTCTGTTAATTTATCTTTTTTGCTAATACCGAACAAATACTTGATCATTGTACCACCATTAGAACGCCGCGCCATGAAACGCACGTTAAAAAGGCCAGACTTTACGAATTTCAAATTTTGTCATAAATTCATAATTAATTAATATTGTCGCTGAGACAGTACTTTGAAAAAGTTATACATTTTGTTTCATTAATAAAAGAATTGGTACCAATAGTACAATACTGTTAATAGTCACTGTTGGTCACTAGTGTTTAGTATCGAACTGATGTCTCTAGTTCAGCAATCTATCCCTAGTGACCAGTCTCCGGCCACTGGTCACTTGGACCGGTTAACTGACCCTCTGACCATAGTGTGAATTAAATCTAATTGTAAGGCGGTAGTAGTGGGAGAATGGAATGCAACGTTTGGTATTTTACTATGAATGGTCAAGGAGGCCAGAGGTGACTGCATGCTGCATTGGACATTGGTCTGGGAAGACGGTGAGTGATTAAGATAGAGAATGGTGAAGGAGGCGGTGGCCGGAAGATTGTCTCGAAGACTTTTAATGAAGAATTCGCCAGAAAGAAAATGTATTTCTTAAGTCATTACTAATAGAAATACTATTAGTCTCTTTATATCTACAATTCTTTACACCCTGTGTTAAAATGTCGGAAAATATTAGGCACCGCCAGTCTTCGCACTCGCTATGTATCTAGATGTGTCACTAAAAGATTCAAACTTAATCATAGAATTACGTCAGTAATGTAATTTTTCATGTATAACTCATTATTATCATTATTTCTGATGACGTAAAGAAAAATAACAAACCGTCGACTTTTTTTTATTATAGATTGGAGGATTTTCTTTCCGATGTTATTCTAAACTGCTGGCTAAGTCTGGGTGGTTGTCTGAATTGCTATTTGCTTTCTCGTTTCTTCCTACAACTTGTAAGGGTTCATCCATGGGCCAGAAAAACACTAGTTTTACTTATTAACTTCTGCGTAAGTGAATGGAATTGCACACACACACACACACACACACACACATACATATATATATATATATATATATATATATATATATATATATATATATATATTTATATATGAGTGTTTTTATTCAAACAAACATGTACAAAATATGCGACACTGGCATGTCGATGTTATCGATCTACAACAATAAGAAAAACTGAGATCTCATCAGGAGAATTAAGATTTAATCCTTCCCTCAGATGGTATTTGAGAATTTCCTAAATACAATCTGAGGGAAAGGTAAAATCTTAATTCTGTCTGATGAAATCTCAGTTTCGAACTGCTGTTGATCGATAGCATCGACATTCCAGTGTCGCAGATTTTGTAGATGTCTGTTGTAATAAAAACAATCACATACAGTAGTTTCACGTATTTGAAATATTTTTCTGGGCTAAATATATATATATATATATATATATATATATATATATATATATATATATATATATATACGTACTTCCATCTCGTCACATAAAGTTAGCGAGTAAAAACGTGTCTTTTTCGAACCCTTGTACGAAACTATTTCTACCGGTGTATGAACACGAGAAAGTGCATAGTTAGTCAGACAACCTTTCGATACTTACTCGGAAATTAATTCGGAAAGAAATCTTCCACTCTATAATAAAATCAACTGTAAGTATTTTTCTTTTAGGTCATCAGAAATGATACTAATAATTAATATATGAAAAATTAAACTACCGACATAATTATATTACATTGATATGTAAGTAATATATCTAGATGAACAGCGATACGAACACTGGCGAAGTATAATGTTTGACAAAGTGTGTACACTAGAATAGACATAAAAAGACTAATATCATTTGTATTAGTAATGACTTAAGAAATACATTTTCTTCTTTCGAATTCTTCATTAATAGTCTTCGAGACAATCTTCCTGCCCCAACTTTTTCACAATTTCCTATCTTAGTCACTCGCCGTCTTCCCAAACCAATTTCCAATAAAGCTTCCAATCACTCCGGCCTCCTTGACCATTCATAGTAGCAATACCAAAATAGGCATCCCATCTCCTACTACTACCACGCTATGGTCAGATGGTCAGTTTACCGTTCAAAGTGACCAGTGGCTGAAGACTGGTCACTCTGGATAAATTGCTGTACTAGCGACACCAGTTCTATAGTAAACACTAGTGACCAACATTATTGAACTTTTGGGACGAATTATTTTGGTAGTAAAAATAGTTGTATAACTTTTTTTCAAAGTATTCTCTAAGCGACAATATTACGTACTTATAAAATTATAATAATCTTTAAATCCTAAGAGACGGGTCTGCTAACCTGCGGGTTATAGTGGGCAGTCTAAGTCTATTCGTATCATTCTAATTAAGTGACCATTCGATATTAAATTGACGATAAAGTAAACGGGTAGGTGATTGGCCTTAATGATACCCACACGGACTATAGATTTGACTAAACAGAGCTAAAATTCTCTCGGATATGTAATTTTTGATTAAGAACCAATGCTCTTGGGAAGGTATGAACCCATAGCTCTGTCCAATTTACGGGGGAAAAGCGGTAAGTAAACGTATATAATACAACATTCACAATTAAATAGTGTACTTGATCATCCAATGATAAAAAGGGTTGATATGTCGTAAGATATGCAAACGAAACCAAACGATAGAATAAAATAATTGCTACGGCAGAGTTTAAATATAATGATAAAGACAACATCACATCTGTGGTTATTTTTTCTTTGAGTCATGTCGGTCAAATTAGTCTGTCACTAGTCAATATGACCTCCAAGAACACCAACAACTAATCGTAACTTTTAGTCACTTAGTATCACTTGGTGACTTTTGTCTAGGTCGTACCTGGTGTCGCTGGTCGGTAGAAGCATATATTTCTACTAGTGTCACGGTACTGGTCAGTTAGTAGCTAAAACTGACCGTTGGAATATTCGATGCTGAAGAAAGAAAGGAGACTGACCATTGCCGATAATTGGTATATGGTAGGGGTTGAAATGGAATGCGTGTTTGCACATGTCAGGATAGTCGACTATTCGTGGCGGGAGTTGGACTGAAGGGAGCGGTCGGTCGAAGCAGAAACGGACAGTACTTTAAAAAGAAGTGATCAGCACTGGAAATAAACTGCATGAAATTTAATTTCCTTGTCGCTTTGACCCACAAATATTGATTACTTTGTAGTAGTTTAGTAGTATGAATATTCAGGATTCGCGCCCATAATAAAACAGAACAATACATCAACATAAATGACTTGGTTTAATTATATATATATATATATATATATATATATATATATATATATATAACATTATTAATACCTAAAGATGCTAGCGTTTCAAGCTTATTGCTCTGATCAGTACAGGAAAGTAACAATTTCAGACGGTCGGAGGCGCGAACCCGGTTCACAGAGGCAGCCTAGAATCTGCAAGCAGTCGTCATATCCACTCGGCGAAGGAAGACTGTCACGTAATTAAAGAAAATTAAAATCTATATGTACTTAGAAGTGGGCACAGATAGAAGACTAGTCGAGAGTGTTCGACGAACGTATTCGGAATTTTGCATTAGATCTTTTTGACAGTCTATTTTTACATATATATATATATATATTATATATATATGTTTGATTAAACAACAGGGACAATTCCTGTTTGTTTCTTTTTTATCCATCTTTTCATGTTGATGGGGCATGTTCTGTTTTAGTGTGAACAGGAACTCGCCAAAACTGCTAACGTTTTCGACACTCTAGAGTCTTCATCAGGCACATGAGGAGTTACGCAAATTAAAACTGGTAAATTTATTAAGAAACTCGATTAAAAAAAAATGTATATTCATTTATTTTTATTATTAGACGCATATTAGTATACATTCCCCCCCCCAGATATCGAGATTGATTGATGGTAGGTTTGTTTGCTCGATAAAGTAAGGCTTCAATTCAATTTCAGAAACATATTATTAAAAAACACTGCCATCCTCGCTGTCTCAAATTGCAACCGGCGCCTCCCTATAATTGAAGCTTAACTCATTCGAGCAAACAAACCTACTAGCAATCAAGCTCTGTATGAAGGAGGAGAATGTATACTAAAATGCTTTTATGAATAAACAACCTTTTAATCGAGTTTATAATATAAGACAGTCCCTGTGGGTTACACGGTTCGGACCCAAATACGAAAGTAATATGTAATTTATTAGTTGGAGCGCGTACCGATGTGCTCAGCACACATTGTCTTTAAATGAGAGAATGAATTCACGTCTTAATGGCAAATTGGACAGTCATCTAGCAAGTCGTCAACAGAACTCAATCGGCGGTGCCTAAAGTATCGCATTACGCTATAAATAACGACTCGTTGTTAACTTATATATATATATATATATATATATATATATATATATATATATATATATATATCTGTGTGTATATATATATATTCAATCATTTCAATATTCATTTTTATATATATATATATATATATATATATATTAAAAATAAGATTTTAGTCATTTATAACCGAGAAAAACACCACACACACCCACCCACCCACACCCCCACACACACACACACACATATATATATATATATATATATATATATATTGATTGCCATATATATTTTCATTGCTTACTACCTAGCTCTACTTACGTATCGAGCACTGTTGAAGTAAATACTGAAAACTGACACATAAAAAATTATATCTCCTTATAATATTTTATGTGGATACATGAAGTGCTAATATATATATATATATATATATATATATATATATATATATATATATATATATATATTAAACATTAAAAACGCAATTTATATAGGCCATCCACAAGAAACGCTATCCACAGGAACAGCCGCCACTGCTCACATACCAGAAACATTCCCCCTCTCTCGTATATATATATATATATATATATATATATATATATATATATATATATATATATATATATATATATACGACGAACAGCATAGGTAAATATTTTTTTTTGTCTTAAATAACTAATATAGGTTAGCAAAACATTTATATGGAACAAAACGTAGATTTAGTATAAGGAACGTTTATGTTTTTTGTCTTTTAAGGGAAGTGGGGTGTTATCAACTCTGCTGGGAAGCAATGAAATTAAATACTGTCTTGTTTTTAAATTCCCGAAACAGTTTTTCATGGTAAACAACTGATGATCCCTTAAAATAGTTTTACAAACAAACTAATATAATAACTGTAAAAAATAAATTGACTTACATGACTGATTTTCCACTGAAAGATTTGGGACTATAAGTTTGTTTTTTTTTCGTTCTTTTTTAATATAGTTTTAATGGTTGAGAAACTTCCGAGACTATATATATATATATATATGTGTGTGTATCACAAATGAGAGTCGAAAGCTCGAAACGAAGTCGTATGTAGGTAAAATATTAAAATATAAGCCAATATTATAAGAAGCCTCTTTAACTAAATTAAAGTCGACCAATGTTGGAGAGTTAAAAAATAGACATCCACCTAAGTTTCAGTGCGATACTCCGACTGTCATTGAGTTCTATTAGACTGTATTGATGTTTACGTTTGCCGCTTTTAGCGTAAATATAACTTAATTTCTCCGTATCACGTGACAACATCCCATGGCCAAGGGAATAGGGCGAACGCTTTACAGACTCAAGGTGCCCGTGTGAACAGTGTTCACGCACCGTGACCGTCCGAGATTGTCATTCCCCGCTCTGTTGAGAGCCGAAAGCACTAAACGACGTCGTACGTATATATATATACATATATAATAGTATATATAATACAGGGTGTTTCAAAAGTCTTGGGAACATAACGATTTTTAATAACTCAAAAACTATTAGGAGTTGAAAAATGAAATTGGTACCGTTGGAAAGGTTAAAGTATCAAGTTTTGTGGGGAATCTTCAAAGTTGCTCAATATGAGCACCATTCGTCACACGGCAGACATCTAGTCGATAGTCCATTTCCTGCCAAACGCGTTCCAGCATCTTGACGTCAATGGTTCCCACAACTGCCGTTACTCGAGCCTTTAGTTCGTCAATATCTCTTGGAAGGGGCGGCACATAGACTTGTTGCTTGACAAAGCCCCAAAGGAAAAAGTCACACGGGGTAAGATCTGGAGACCTAGGAGGCCAGGGCATGAGAACGTCATCACCTCGCCCAGATCTCCCAATCCATCTACCAGGCAGCCTTGTGTTAAGAAACTGCCTTACTCTAAGACTCCAGTGTGGTGGTGCACCATCTTGTTGAAAAATGAAGTCATCAGATTCTGCTTGTTCCAACTGAGCCATTAACCAGTCTTCCAGCATGTTGAGATAGGATTCACCAGTGATAGTTGCCTCTTCAAAGAAGAACGGTCCATAGACACCTTTCTTGGAAATTGCACAAAACACGTTCACTTTTGGTGAATCTCGCTCGTGCTCAAGAAGTTCATGAGGATTATCAGTACCCCATATGCGAGTGTTATGCTTGTTAACTTTGCCATTCAGATGGAAGGTCGCCTCATCGCTAAAAACAAGCCGGTCATCAAAGCCGTTATCTTCCAACTTCTCTTGCATTGCAATGCAAAAGTCACGGCGAAGTGGCTTATCAGTGTCCTTCAACTTTTGGACCAACTTGAGCTTGTAAGGTACCATTTGCAGTCGTTTCCTTAAGACACGCCAGACAGTTGCTGGAGCAAGCTGAAGTTCCCTGCTGGCTCTTCTCACTGATTTACGGGGGCTCCGCTGAAAGGCTGTCCGAACTTGCTCAACTGCATCTTCTGAAGTTGAAGGGCGACCTGTTCGCTTACTTGGGCACAAACACCCATCTTTCACAAATTTAGCATGCCATCTGACAATGGATTTCCTTTCAGGGGCTTCTTTTTTAAATTTCCTGCGAAATGCACGCTGAACACATGTCCACGATTCAGTCTTTGCAAATTGGAGGACGCAAAATGCCTTGTCTTGTTTAGAGAACGCCATTACTGCACCTGGAAAGATAACACGAAAATCATTAGTATGACCAAAAACTTGATTAAGCAAGCTTTAAAATGGCACCAGTTTCATTTTTCTATGTGGAATAGTTCATGAGATATACGCATTTGTAATGTTCCCAAGACTTTTGAAACACCCTGATATATATATTTATATATATAAACATAGGCCATGAGATTTCATTTCGTAATCGCCCAGAAAAAATATGTTATATTTATTTAAGTACTAATAACGTTTGGAAAGGTATGAAGTCAAAGCAACACTCTACAGTCATGAGTAAAATAGCAACTTATGTTTAATTAATCGTATATAATACATAATGCAAAATCAATATGTTATTCCGCATCCAATGATCAAAAAGTGTTGATATGCCGTAAGCTATAGACATCAAACTATATAAGGAAAGAAACAACTTCGCATCTTGTCTTCCTGTCTGTTTGTCACGCTTCCGTTTCCATTAATAACATTTCTTTTGATTTCAAATTTGTCTGTCACACTATTGAATCTAAATTTTAAAACGACTAAAAACTAATTGCGACTTTTAGTCACGCAGTTGTATTAGATGACTCTCGTCTATGTCGTAGCTGGTGTCGCTGTCAGTAGTTGGTGGCTCAAACTGACCGCTTAAATATTCGGTGTTCAAGAAAGAAAGTAGACTAAGTATCGCCGATATTTGGTAAATGGTTTGAATGGAATGTGTTTTTGCACATGTCCTGCTAGTCAGCGACTCTAAAAAGTTACCAACACTTGATGAACAAGCGCCATCGGAAACAATCACGTTATCGCCCAAATAAATATTCATCCCTTCGCGACTAATAAACAGGCGAACATCAAATAGGTAAAAATATTAAACTATAATTAGTTTATTTTAAAGAATCGTTAAATTAATTAGCTCTAATTAATAGTTATATTAATAGTTATATTAATTAGTTCTGTTCGGATCGAGGGTCGTGTTCCCCCGATTATAAACGTGTTCAGTAAATCAAGCAATGTTGCATGCAAAGACAGAGTAATAATTAATAAACAAAATTAAGTAGTTCAAATAACGTTTATTGAACGTGTGTGTACGTGGAATGGTGAAGTGTGTGATGTATGCATGTGTGTCGATGGAAAAACAGTTCTTGAAAAGGTATAAGAAGAAATGAATCCGGCGTAGGAAAAGTCTTTGAAAGCCGTACACAACGAAAATGAGTTGAGAACTCTTACCGTTGTTTGACCACGTGTTGACGGAAGAAACGTGTGTTGGTAATTGTTTTGCCGAGACCAGTTCAAGAGAAAAGCGTGAGACGAAACGCTAGTGTATTAGCGTCGTTTTGCCGAGGCCAATTGACCAGAAGAGAAGAGTAAAACGGAACGCTAGTGTCAGCGTACTCCTGTCGAGGCTGGTGAAGAAGAGAGAGAATTTCCGTTATGCACCTGGTTTTATAGTCCGAAGGGCAGAAACTCTGGTGTCGCTTTACAGTGCCACCTGTCGGTGAAAAAGCGACACCTACAGGCAAACCGGTGTAGTTATGTTTTGAAAGGAGGAGGTAACTGCTACAGTTCTAATGCCTTTAATAGATAAAACGGAAAAGTAAATGTACGAAATATGTGTCAAAATTAACGGCACGGATGACACACACAATGCACTTTCCATCTGTCGAAAATGTTGTCGAAAGGTTGCTTCCCGGAGGGTTACATCATTATCACTGTAAAAACTAATATCAATAAGACTTTTGCCTAAACTGTCCTCATAAGTCATAAAATTGTATTCAATACATTCATTAGCACAACATGTATAATTCAACTGTTAACCTTGTCCATTTTATTAACCCTTATCCTCGAATGGATTTTAATCTTGATAAGTGATGTATTATTATTCAGGACAACAAAAGCTCAATAGTTTCCCTTTTAACGTAAAGATCCCTCTTTTGAATGTAATGCGATTTCTTTATCTCTATCTTCTATGATTCTATGTATAAGTGGAAAAACATTCTGGGTTGTTGCTTGGATGCATTATTACGGCCATCTTTCATGGTAGTCACGCTTTAAAATCGGATAACATTGATGTTGCCTTTTGATTATGTACATGGAAAATTCACACGATGTAAGAGTATGTAAATAGGGAGGTTGATCCAGTACAATTCTAATTTGTATTCATTGCTCGCTATCCATGCTTCGTTTCTGCGTGTTCACAGCAGAATAACCGAAATAAAACCGGGAAAGGTAAACGGAAGAACGTGAAAAAATCAATGGCGGGGTGAAGCTTATATTACAGTTATTAAGTAACAAGTAGATTTACATTAGAATACTTCAGTTATTTGGATCAAATTGATGTGAAGCACCCTAGAATGGGCAACGGCGAAAAAGACACATTCTGGCTTAACACCGCTATTTTTTTTACTTCTCATTGAATTATATGCAAAATAATACATCATATTAAAAGATGTTTGTCTTTACACAAAAACCATATATATATATATATATATATATATATATATATATATATATATATATATATATATATATATATATATATAGTTAGAAGGATGAAAAGGAATTAGAAAGGCAAAAGTCAAATCTTTTTTCAATTCAGTTGCTCAGTGCAAGGTATATTCCGCAAAAAGGCAATTTATTCAAATTAAATTTTTCCTTAAGCCAGGTTTTCAAAGATCAACATCTTATCATCAGAGGAAATCGCTGGGATAGATAAGTTGGCAAAGGCCAAGATTTAAAATTTGAAAAAGTAACATAAAGATTGTGGGGAAAAATACAAGGCAAACCTCTGCCCGAATGCAAGCAAATGTCCGATTGCAAAAAAGTCCGGTGTCAAAAAGTCCAGCGGAGAAAGTGAATTGTAGATAGGTTGGTCGTTAAAAGGCACGAGAAATGACATGAGAGGATTCAGAGTTAAATTTCAAAAACCACATCTTCAGGTGCGCGAAGATAGATAGAATCCAGAGGGTAAAAGGTCTAATAGAAGGTTCGTTCGTGGATGCAACAAGGCTCAGTAAAACGTGAGGTGGGAAATATACGCAATTTTAAAAATACTTCCTGGGCCGAAAATCATAAAATAAGTTTAAATTGGCGAAAAGACAGCGAATTAATATTTAAAGTCTAGAGTTCGATATAAAGATTCCCGAGTTCGACAAGATGCATCTGAAGAAGGTTGGAGGTTTTATCCGATGAAATGTTTTGAGAATAGGATGCAAGATGAGAACAGTAGCCCTAATAATCAAAAAAATACACATTAAATAGAATAGTGTGTCTGTTTGACGGTATATCAACACATTTTGATTCATGTAATGTCGAAATACGAGAACAACTAAGAACTATTAATTCATTTCTCAGTTTTATTCAGTTTTACGGTATATTAATAAGTCCTGCGTTTTTTGGGCTCATACAAAATATCTATTTAAAATTATCCAATGTATACGATTAATTCAACACAAGTTGTCATTGTAAATTTATTCGAGTCTCTCCGATGATGATACATAATCGAACACAATAGGATTTATATTGTACAGAACTAACCCCATAATCCGCGAAGGTATCCATTACATTGCACACGCACCCGAAGATTATCGCTTTCGACATCCTACATTCTATAATAAAGACCAATATGTGTTTATCTCTATCTATATACAGTTAGGCATATTTATATGTTAATATATTTGTATGTACGCGATTCTCTCCTAGATTAATTTATCAATCATCATTTAGAATTTTGTAACACAGCTGCTTGGCGTAAGTAGCCCAAATGTGGGCTATATTAAGTTTAATTTAGTTTTATGAAAAGAATATGAAATTGTGGTGGAAACACTTTGTGAAATTATAAAAATACGTATTAGACATAAATGAATAATAATTCCGCAAATTTCAGTTTCTTTGAAGTATTTTTAAAAGGTTTGATGGGATAATAATGTGGACACAACCTCGTATTAAAAAATTTAAATATATCAGAGTTGCATTGAATCTAATCCATAGTAGCCAGACTCCAGTTAAGCAAGATTACTTGGATTTCACTTTTTAAGCTTGAGTAAAAAATTTTAGACATTTTTTAGCATAAAAATAATGCCATCGATTTGTACCTAAATTAGAAAAAGTATAGTTGGCATAAGGTTTAGTAGCATTATATATGAAGTTTAATCTTTGTAAGGTGACATAAAAGTGGTGTAAATTTGATTTGTTCAGGGAATTTAGTTTACACTTTCTGTCACGCAAAAGTTAGCAAGTAAAACATGTGCCTTTCTCTTCCAACCTGACGAACCATTTCAAGTAGTGAGGGAAGCGAAAAAATAAATAGCAAGTCAGACAACCACTCCAGACTTGCTCTACTGTTTGAAATGAATTTGTAAGGAAAGCCTCAACTTTATAATAAAAAGTCAACGGCAGGTGTATTTTCTTAAGGAATGATTATTATAATTTATATATAAAAAATAAAATTACTGACGTTATTCAATTATATAAATATGTTAGTAATATATCTAGATGAATAGCCAGTGCGAACATTAGCGATGCATAATTTTTTAGGGTAACTGCACATTCGTATATATATAAAAAGACTAATATTATTTCTATTAGTAAAGACATAAAGAATTGACCCATAGTAACTAGACTGCCCCATCCTCCTCACCATTCTCTATCTAAGTAACTCACCGTCTTACCAAACCAGTGTCCAATAAAGCTTCGAATCATTCCGGCCTCCTTGACCATTCATAGTAGCAACACCAAAATGAACATTCCATTCTACTACTACTACTACTACTACTACTACTACTACCACCTTACAAGTACATTTAACTCACACTATAGTCAGATGGTCAGTTTATCGTGCAAAGTGACCAGTGGCCGGATACTGTCACTGTGAATAGATTGCTGTACTAGCGACACCAGTTCCATACTAAACCATAGTGACCGACCAACAGTGACCAGTAACTAATTTTGATAAACTTTTGAGACCAATTATTTTTTTGCTAATCAAATTAGATATATAATACCTGTTCCTCGATGTTTGGTACAAAGCGAAAATATTAAGTAATCATAAATGTATTAGTAATCTTAAACTCCAGAGTGGCTGGTCTGTTTACCTGTGTGTTATGGAAAGATGTGTTATGAGTGACACAGTAATTAAGTGACTATTCGATATTAAAATTACAATAAATAAAACGAGTGCGTGATTGGTACAAGTGATACCCTCACAGACTATGGAATTGACTAATCATAGTTAAAATTCTCTCGGATATGTCATGTTTAATAAAACAATAAACCTGTTGTGAAAGGTATGATCTCACAGCATCACCCTACAGTTACGGATCAATTTATCTATATAAAACTCAATGCCTGTATGTATGTGTTTGTGTGTGCGATGTTTGTGTGCTCTCTTTAGAAAATCTACAGAAAATCTAAAAGTGTATTCTTATGTAAAATTTTCTGGGGGTGGGACACTAGAAGTTTCCCCGAATCTCTGAGTGCACCCTAAATGAGGGCATAAACTCCTTAAAACTTAAAATATATCCTATTTTTATAAACGTTAAATCATATGTATAACAATTTCTGGGGAAGACAATGGAAGTGGTACTGAATCTCTACGTTACCTTCTATGTGCCGAATATAAATGTTATCCTATCGCTAAGAAACCCCTTAAAACTTCAAATACGTATATCTGATTTTAATAAAATTTAAATCATATGTATCAGAGTATAATAATTCAGATATTTTTCCAACATTTCAACTTCTTACTATGTAAGCGGACGATACGGGTTGAGGGGGCCAATAAAAACAAAGGGGTTTTCACCCCACCCAATAGACCCGTATTGTCCGGGCCTTTGGGTCTGAATTTACGCCGGTCTATCGGTTGTCTGTCCTGTGCAGTTCTAGGAGGTGCATCCTCCCAGGCTTTGCCTTCTCACCCTTTGAGAAGGGGTTAGTTTATTGCCTGCGGCGCCCCTACCGGGAAATGCTGACGGGGCTGCCCAGGCAATTTTTAAACAGCCAGAGTGCTCAAATTCTCGAGCGCTGTTTTTTCCCACTTTCCCAACCTTGTGTCACATCTTACCTTGTGGGAGGAAAATAAAAAAAATAAAAAAATGTTTAAATAAATAAATAAAAAAGTACGTGGTAGTGGTAGTGATCCTCATTCAATCCCGAACAACGTCGGATCTATCTGCTAGTCGTATATAATAACCCATTTACAACCGTTACTATGTTTCCGCATCGACTGATGAAAAAGGCTTGATATGCCATAAGATATGCAAAACAACCAAAGCAATAGAAATAAATAATTACTAAGTTTAAATATCATGTTGTAAACGACTTTGTATCTGCTGCCATTTCTTGTTGTCGCCATGTCGGTCTGTGACGACTTAGTTTCTTCTAATAACATTTCCATCGTGTCAAATTTCTCACTATTCATTCAATCTGACCCCAAAGAAGACCTACTTTTAGTCACCTAGTATCATTTGGTGACTATTGTCTAGGTCGTATCTGGTGTCGCTGGTCAGTTCGAACATTACTTTCTACTAGTGCCACATTATTGGTCAGTTAGTAGTTCAGACTGACCGTTGGAATATTCGATGTTGAAGAAAGAAAGGAGACTGACCATTGTCGATATTTGGTAAATGGTAGGGGTCGGGATGGAATGCGTGTTTGCACATGTCATTATAGTCGACTACCAGTGGTAGGAGTTGGGCTGAGGAAGGCGGTCGAAGCAGTAGTGGACACTACTTTTAAAAGAAGTGGTCAGTGCTGGAAAGAAAGTGTTATGGTATTCAATTCCGCTATCGTCACGAAAAATATTAATTTCTTCGCCACTAATAAACAAACGAAGATATATTTCGGGGAGAGGGACAAGTGTTGAAGTTCACCCATTTTTTCAAAACTTTTGTGTTTACCCTACGCAAAACACTCGCACCAAAATACCACTTTTACTCTTTCTTAAATGATCTCCAATTTATTTTTAAAAGATTTTATTTACAAAAAATCATCGTGGGGAGCGGGACAATATTTACAAATATTCAAAGAAGGAAGAAAAACTGTTGTGTAGTAGGGCCCTCTTAAACCTCTGCTAAGTGTTAGGACGCCCATTGTTTTCCGAGTTCTCCGAAAAATAGCGTCGGTCTCTAGATTGGAGTGGGAGCTAAGTAGAATGTCAAAAATAAAACAGATCAAGGTGGAATATGGGAATGGATGGTGTCCTCCAAGATATAATACAACAGTTATGGGGTGACCGGGGGCAAAATAAATATGGGGAGTGGCCATTTCCGGGGGGAATAGGATCTCGAGTAAAAAAACAAACAAACATGGTTTGTCTTGGTCATGAAGTTAAATTATATCTGGTAATGAGGTCCATATTTAAGAGCTCTTAGTTGTATTGAGCGACCCCTGAGTTGTAATTACTCCCAGGTCTACACTGACACCTATCATGCTAAACCCTTTAAATAAATAAGTTCTATTGTTTGCAGTCTGTTTATTTAGAACAATATATTCCTTAGAGAACAAAGTTCACGTTTTACTAACATAGATATTGTCAACTGCTGACTGACATCTTCTGACCTACTTGGTACTTGTAGTGTCTAGGTCTTAGCTAGTGTCGCTGTCTAGTAAAAGCATTGCTTCATACTAATGCTACCTCATTGGTCAGTAAATAGAACTGCTTATGAGGATATTTGGTGTTGAAAAACTCAAGGGGATAAAGAATCAAAACTGACCATTGGTGAATTGGTATGGGAAGGGCGAGGTGGAATTGAATGCATATTCTGTGAATGCCTTCTTAGTCAGCTTATAATAGAGTTTGCGGTATAGACGCTTTCTACATACAAAAGGTTAAGATAGGCAATCCTACCAAGCATTACCTCCATCTTCGGAGTGTAATATAGTAGTTGTCGTGTTGCCATGAGACCATACTCTCAAGACGGATGAAACTTATCCCCTCGAACAGAAGAATTTGAAATAAATTTCACGAAAGGCTTCACACGCTTTTTAACATGTTTAAATAAAGTTTAATTAAACTAAATATAGACCACATTTGCGTTCAAAAATCATGATAGTTAGTTTTTTTTAGTCTATACGTGAATCCTGCAAATGCCAATATATAAACACATAAACATACCCAACTTCAGGCGAAATTCAGTGAATCTTACTGAATTCGTACCTATTTACCACGGATCAAATGAGATGAAAATCTGAGATATTTTAGTTTTCAAAGAAAAGTTTACGTCTATATTGTGCCCCCTAAAAATCTTTTAAAATACTAAAATTAAACTTAAATTTGGGGAATATCTATGAGTTGTATGTCTAATACCTATTATTAAAATTTCACAGAAATCGGAGGAATCGGAATTACCAGGAAGGTATTACACCCCCTTTTTGCCTCATTTTGCATAACACTAAATTAAACTAAATATAAACCACACTAGGACCACTTACGACTGTTCCAAAAGTCATAACGATTGTTTTCTTAGTTCAAGAGAGAATCCTCTACATACAAATATGTGAGCGTCTACACATTCCTAACTTTATAAATAGCTACTAGCTCCACATCCGTCACAGGACAGATTAAATTAATTCCTGGATCAGAATAGTTTTGCACCCATTCTCGGCCTTTTGGCTAAGATCAAAGTGTAGTATCTGTTCCGATGGATACTGCACGCCTGTCCTGTGCAGTTCTAGGAGGTCCACCCTCCCAGGCTTCGCATCCCCTCTTTGGGGAAGAGTAAGTTTATCGCTTACTGTCTGAGGCGCCCCTACCGGGGAATGCCGACGGGGCTGCCCAGGCAATTTTTAAATGGCCAGAGTGCTCACCTCTCGAGCGCTGGCTTTTCAAACCCCACTTTATCGACCCGATCTTGGGTCACATCTTACTTGTGGGAGTAAGATAAAACTGGCCTTGTGCCTAACTCCGCGAGGAGTAAATAAACATTCTGTCTCGGCCGGCCTTTTGGCTAAGATCAAAGTGTAGTATCTGTTCCGATGGATACTGCACGCCTGTCCTGTGCAGTTCTAGGAGGTCCACCCTCCCAAGCTTCGCCTCCCCTCTTTGGGGAGGAGTAAGTTTATTGCTTACTGTCTGAGGCGCCCCTACCGGGGAATGCCGACGGGGCTGCCCAGGCAATTTTTAAATGGCCAGAGTGCTCACCTCTCGAGCGCTGGCTTTTAACCCCACTTACTCGACCCAAGCTGTGGTCACATCTTACTTGTGGGAGTAAGATAAAACTGGCCTTGTGCCTAACTCCGCGAGGAGTAAATAAACATTCTGTCTCGGCTTTTTGGCTAAGATCAAAGTGTAGTATCTGTTCCGATGGATACTGCACGCCTGTTCTGTGCAGTTCTAGGAGGTCCACCCTCCCAGGTTTCGCCTCCCCTCTTTGGGGAGGAGTAAGTTTATTGCTTACTGTCTGAGGCGCCCCTACCGGGGAATGCCGACGGGGCTGCCCAGGCAATTTTTAAATGGCCAGAGTGCTCACCTCTCGAGCGCTGGCTTTTAACCCCACTTGCTCGACCCGATCTTGGGTCACATCTTAAGTGTGGGAGTAAGATAAAACTGGCCTTGTGCCTAACTCCGCGAGGAGTAAATAAACATTCTATGTCACCTTGCGGGAATTAAAATCAAGATATCATGAAATTGAGCCTTATGTCTCGAGTCCTTATTCTAATGTTGATCAACAGTCATTAGACGATTTTGATTTAAGAAAACGTCTCAAAAAGGCATAGGCTGAAAGGGTTGTAGGAAGAAATTGAACATTAGGGTCTCGTGCTTAATTGGTGTCTAATGAATATGGATGAAATTCAATACAAAGCAGATATATTTTTATCTTCACTATTGTGATTGTGTCCATATTACACCCCACCCCCTAAAGAACCCTTTAAAATACTCCAGATAAAATTAAACATTGTGATTATTTATTAATTGATGTCAATAACTTATTGTTAAGATTTGACAAAATTCCGAGGTATCTGATTTGCCCCGAAGAGTTTTCTACTTACTATAAAACTAAATTAAACTAAATAAAGAACCCTTACATCTATCAGATGTGTGCCAACATTTATAATGATCTGTGTATAAGCTCAAAAGTAAATCCTTTATATACAGATATATAATTATATAAACATATACAATTGTATGCACACACACACAGATATATATATATATATATGTATATTTATATATATATATATATATATATATATAATATTTGTTTTGTTTATTATCTATGTACGTATACGTTTCGTCCTTTATAATCGGGACTCATGCGCATAGAGATATGACTATTCACTACTGGTCGTGCGATTCAAAATCCCGGATTCCGAGTATTTTGCAACTCAAATCCTGACGTCCAGAACCACTCGGCCATGCTGAACAGCGAATAAACAGTGATAATTTTAACACTTTAATCCCAAATGAACTAATATTTACTTGAAGAAATGAAAATTTAATTTTTGACGTTTTATTCGAAGTTCTACAGATAAGCACCACTTTTGCATGAAACTGAATTAAAATAAATAAAGCCCACACCATCCCTTTTACGCATAGGATCTGTGTTAAAAAATTATGATAACCGTTTAATTAGTTTGGGGGTGAATCGTATATATACAAATGTATAAACCTATTAACATACCTACTTCGTTATAAATATAGATATTCTCTTTGTCCTTAAGACAATAGATGATGAAATAATTTCGTGAATCCAAAATTAAGCGATATTTGCGTGAGAAAATACACATTTAATTCTTGCCGTTTTATTGATAATTCTTCACTGACCACTTCTTTTAAGAGAATGACCACTACTGCTTCTGGCATTTTCTTCAGTCAACTCACGCTACTAATGCACAACTAACAACACACGTACCAGCGTGCATTCCATTCCTACCCTTTTCACTCACCAAGAGTCGACGTTGGTAACATTCCACGTGTTCGCCCGTCAACGCGATTTATTAGCATGCCAAGTGTGAAATACTAACTGGCCAATGAGGTCACTTTAGTTGATGAGAATGTTTAAGCTACACAGCGACAACAGTTCCAATTAAGACATTAGATACTAAACGACTAATAGTAACTAATTAGCTAATATAATTGAAGTCTTCTAAGATTTGATCTGAGTCCAAAAGTGGGTAGTATTTATCTGCGGCCAATGATGCTGTTCGTGTTGCAGGAATCCGGTGGGTAAAAAATATTCAACTAGCACATGCACAGTACTTGTCATAAGTCTTGCTTTTTCAACACGTCTCTCATTTTCTCTCTTTCTTTATATATATATATATATATATATATATATATATATATATATATATATATATATATATTATTTACTTCAGCAGTACTAAGTACGTGAACGAGGCTTAAATACATGTATTAGATATAATAAGTACATATATATATATATATATATAAATATATATATATATATATATATATATATATATATATATACTTATTATATATAATACATGTATATTTGAAGCTCCTCGTTAAAAAGTAGAGCACCGTAAAATGGTAGTAGTAACACAGCACAGCGCCACTTGCTTTAAATGCATCGTTCCTTCACTTATAGAAGTTTGAATGCCTCTTCGCTTCGCCGCCGTTAACGTGTTAAAATTATCATTGTTTATAAGCTGTTCAGAACTGGCCTAGCGGTTAGCGACGTTGGACGGGAGTTGGAAAATACTTGTTGTCCAGGGTTTCGAATCGTGTGACCGGTGATGAATAGTCGTACTTCTATGCTGATGAGTCTTGATTGAAAAAAGACGAAACATATACGTCCATAGATATAAACAATAACAAATATTTTATATATATATATATATATATATATATATATATATATATAATCCAATATGTTGGTGTATGTGTGTGATGTGTTTGTATTCCCTATAGAAAAAAGGTTAGAGTATCTACATTAAATTTAAAAGTGTATTATCATGTATGGAAGTATTCCAGAATCTCTAAATGAACGCCTCAGGTGGTTATGATGGAGTACTCCCCTTACATCACATATGCTATTTTTCATGAAATTTAAACCATGTATAAAACTTTCTGTATATGAACGTGACCAAATGTCTAAGTGTCCTCCTAACCTAAGGAAGCTATGGAGGCCAAACTTTATTTATAACTTAAAATGCATCATATTTTGATGAAATGTATATCATCATAATCGAATTCGTCCCGATCCTATACGTTATCATCTATGTGCTGAATATCCACGTGCCACCAATTCTAAGTGATTCATAGGAACCGAAATCCATTAAAGCTTCCAAAACGTATATCCGATTTTAATGAAACGTAAAATCATATGTATGAGAAACTGATTCAGAAAGTTTTCCGACATTTTAACTTCTTCCGACTATATTAAGGGGAAGAAACAGGGAGAGCGGACAATAAAACAAAGCAAGTAATATAGTGTCATGGCCATAGTAAAGAAGTACATAGTAGTTAGCCTTATTCAATAAGTCGAGTCTTCCTGCTAGTATATATATATATATATATATATATATATATATATATATATATATATATAATTATTAAGCTCCAATTACGTTGAGCACCGTAAATAAATTGATGATTATTGAAATTAGCTCTGTCACACGATTCTCTCCCTTGGAAGATTGACTCCTCTTTAGAATCACACTAATTGTGTTTACCTTAATATACTTAATATAAAAGGCATTTCTCTCGAGTTAAAAGCGTCATTGGGCAACGGCTTAATGGTTATATATATATATATATATATATATATATATATATATATATATATATATATATATATATATATATATGTATATTTACATTCATTACATTTAAAATAACTGCTGCGGTGACATATAGAGGCATGATGTATTTATATATATATATATATATATATTAATTCTCTTTACATTGTAATATAGCTTTTGAATGGATGATTTTTAGAACATAATGATGTATTTTGAGAGTCATCATTACAATAACTTGCTGCATGTACGCTACGCATCTGGTAATTGAGAAAGTATAAGTAAAATAACATTTAAAAAAAAAAAGTATCGGTAAACTTATAGATTTAAAACCCCTTCAAATAGCCTCCGGCATTTTCTGGAAAGTAATGAGTACCGTCCACACTTAACCCCCATATTACTATTTCTATTTTAATTCTTTGTGGAATTTCTTTGTCATCATGGCCTCCGCTTAGTCTTGGAAGAAAATGGATACCCTCTGTAAGGGTGGCTGCATGTGCAATTGTGTAGCAAGGGTTGCACAAGTCTAAACCACAGGTCTCCTGAATCGGCACTGCTGGATTGCTGTAGAAAGGAAAAGTCAAGAACAACTGGAAACAATACCGGGATAAGTGGAGAGAACATACAACAACTGGTATTCACCAAATGGTCACCCATCTGGTACTATCCAGCCTAAACGTCGCTTAACTTTACTGATCTAACAGGAACCGTATTTTTACGTGATTATGCCGTATATGATTACTATGTACTACAGAGTAAAATGTCGTATATTGTGTGTATACGTCTCATACGCGAACACAGACCCCACTGTATTAGCACTCCCCTTCTTTTGCTTAAAATAGTATAATCCTATCCAAAAAAATACGGCTAAGTTTGTTTTTTTGTGTGTCAGTTCACGAATTCCTACAAAAGATCCCCATAACCATTTATATCCTGCAAATATACTACCCAATATATTTGGATGAGTATATTTCATTTTGATCACTGAAGTTCGATAATATTGTTGCTTTAGCGTTCGCACAAAACCCCCATGAAAATAAATTCTGACGGTTTACTTTATTTAATTTCATTTATAACTTAAAATATAGAAACTCAAAAATGTGAACAGAAACGTTAATATTGGGCCTAGGCTTTCGAACTATTTACCGAACCGTATTTCGATAAATATAATGTGTACTTATATCCTCTCCCGCCCAATCAATGCTGAATATATGATTTAGTGTTATTTTGAAAACTAAATGTGATAAAAAATATATACTAATTAATCACCACCTATCGAGGCCAAAAGCCACTCGGCGATACAGGTTTATAAGATGAAGGGGTTGTTTGTTTAATCAAGAAGAAGATTATAAAATAATTGGTTCGTTTTTTTGTTTTACCACATATCAACACTTTTCGGGTTATCTAATGCCAAATCCAGTCATTTTGGTAAAAAATGTTTATGCTTCAAGTTATTTATATCTTCAAATATTTATTCATGTTTTTTTGTTTGGTTGTTTTGTAGAGGAAAAAGGTTGTTTTTGTTTGTGGCTTTGCAGAACATGATTAAGTCGTACGTATGGATAGGGAAAAAAACAATAACATCAATGTTTGGTGCATTTTAGGTCATGACGTCACTATTTTCAGTCTGATCTGGTAGCACCATTACTGTTCGAAATAAGAAAACTAAAGAAAAATTATATTTTTAATTTAAAAAAAGGATTAATGGAATGAACAATGTTTACTTATCGGGACATTATATGACAAGTAGTTGTTAACATTGGATTTAAAGATGACCGTGTTGTAGTCTGGGGAGAGAAGTACCGTTGTAACGTGTTCCACAGATTGGATGTTATTTAGAAAGAAACCTTATTCATAAACATTCCACTTGACACGTGACACGCGAAGGAAATTCCGCCCGGCGCTAAGCAGACGGCGAAGGCAAAGAAAAAAAATATTTTCAGTTGTGGTAGTAAGACAAGTCATGTTGTGAATTAATTACAAGATGAACCAAAGATTAGATCTCAGTCGGGCATCTTCCATCGAAAAAAAAACGACTCGAGCAAAAGAGAGATAATTAGCAAGAGTTGGATCACTAGTGCTCTTCGAAGTGCTGCCACGGAAAGTTTTGTCGTCTGCGTAGATGTCAACAAATGATCTCAGAATATGAAAAATAGAAAATATTTATGGGATTCATATTTCAACAGTACATAAAACATTCTAT
Organism: Sepiola atlantica; assembly: GCA_963556195.1. NCBI lineage: Eukaryota > Metazoa > Mollusca > Cephalopoda > Sepiida > Sepiolidae > Sepiola > Sepiola atlantica. The sequence goes on from OY744534.1 coordinate 67,382,662, forward strand.
CGCATTTATTGCAGAAAAAAAACGTGTGTTTTAATGGCATATATATCGTCATTGAATATCTTTCGAAAAATGTAAATATTTCCGTAAAATAAAGTAATGCGGCGATAGGCACGTATATAGTATGTGCACTGGGGCGGCGATAGGTACGTATATAGTATGCGCACCGCGGCACAGATAGGTACATATATAGTATGCGCGCTAGGGCGGAGATAAGTACTTATATAGAGGGCGCAGACAGAGGTGGTACTTTTTATAGAAATATGTCATACTTTTGCCCTGGGCAACGGAAGATAATGGTGGGGAAGAGACAGATTTCGCCGAAGGCAAAGGGAGAAAATAGCAGTGAAATGGGGCGACCAGTGAAGTGAAAGGTTGAAAGATAAAGACACGGCTACAGAGAGAGGGAGAGAAATAGAAGTTTTAATATAAAGATGTTACAAACGCGATTTTTCTTCTATTTTGTGTTTTTATGACCCCGAGCAACGCCGGGTAGCCCTGCTAATTTTATATCAAATAAGAACTTGTGCAGCTTACGAACCGAGCTGAAATAATAATGTTATCAACATGGGGAGAGAGCTTTATTTACAATTCCGTACTTTAATCTAACCATAAATTAATACACAAAAAATACCGTAAAAATTGAATTTAACTTGAAAATACTATGTAAAACATAACCCGGTCCGTAAACTGCATAAGCACAAAAAAATAAAAAAAATAAAATCCCGGGTAACTTCGGATCGATAAAGCCAGTATATTTATTTTCTCTCTAAGACAACAAAGGATGAATTCATTTCCTTAATCCAAAATGAACAAATATTTCCTTGGCAAAAAGAAATCTGATTCTTGACAATTTCTTTATCTTTTCCTCACTGGCCACTTCGCTGAAGAGAATGACCACTACTGCTTCGGCCACCTTCTTCAGTCAACTCCAGCCACTAATGCTCGACTAACAAGACATGTGCTGACGTGCATTCCACTCCTACCCGTTTCACCTACCAATAATTGCCGTTGGTCAAATTCCATGCCTTCGACCTTCAACACGATTTATTACCATGCGAATGATGTGATACTAACTGACCAATGAGGTCACTTTGGTTTGAGAGAATGTTGAAGCTACACAGCGACAACAGTTCCAATCAAGACACTAGTTACTAAGCTGTTACTAAATGACTAATACTTACTAATTAGCTAATATGTATTAGTTTTGTAAGTGAAGTCAAATAGTGTGTTGTAATTTTATGTTGCCAATAATGATGTTCGTATTGCCACAAACCTGTGAGTATTGATTTACTCCTCTCCAGGAGTTAGGCACAAGGCCAGTTTGTGAGTAGCCAATAGCCAACTAGTGTATGCACAGCACTACTGATAAGTCTTTCTCTTCCCCCACCTTTCCATAACACACAGATACACATCCCCTCTCACAATTTCCCCCTCTCTTTACATTATATATATATATATATATATATATATATATATATATATATATATATATATATATATATATATATATATATATATATATATATATATATAATCATTCAATGAATTTAAAACACTACAGTTCTTCCAAGAATAAGAACATATAGTCCAGTGTGGCCTACGATCGTTTCCAAAACATTTTGGAAATACTTTATTTTATTTTATAAATTAATGAAGCTAATCTAAAACGCTTTCATCAGCGCTTTTAGCAACACGTCTTACAGAAGATCAAAGAAAACATAAAAAAGCTGGTCGTTGAGAAACATCTACTGACAGAAAGAGCCACCGGTAGGTATGTTAGCTATATAGGGTGGGGGTGGGGGTGGGGGCTAAGAACACAATGGCACCCACACACCAAAACACTGGTACATATACAAAAAAACAGTCCAATATTTTCCACTTTTTAATTATATATATATATATATATATATATATATATATATATATATATATATATAAGTGGTGAACTAAAAGCGAACTTTTCGGAAAGGTAAAACCTATTGTGAAAAGTATACAGCTCAATATCCAGGATAGAGCAGATAGATATCTTTAACCACTTTGGGGATTTCCATTCCGAGTATTTACTCGAGGTAAAATTACCTTTTTCTTTATTCTAATACTCACTCCCGGATTCCAATTTTATCGACTATTCCCTCATTTATATATTTCTTTATCGGTTAATCCATAATTTTCCTTGCGAGCCTAAGACTAATTTTATTATTTTTTTATTTTTTATTTATTTTTTAATTTTTTTTTTTTATTTAATTATTTTTATTTCTATTTTTTTTTTCTATTTTTATTTTTACTATTTATTTTTTTTATTTCTACCCTTCAAATATATTTTGCCTCATTGTTTATAAGTAAGGTCATCTGATTAAACACCTAACCCCATACCTCTGTTCATATCCCCCCGACACATTCTGGTATTTTTATTCTCCCTCCCCGCACTCATTGACTTGACCCCACACCCTTCTATCCCATTTCTAGTTGAACCCTAATTTGCGCTAACGTCCACTTTCAACTTTAAGCGACCTACCCCCCCCCCCACATTCACACTCTTAGTTTTAAATCACACTTATTCATCGCACTAACACCCTTCTCCTCCTTCACACCCCCTACACTTTCCTTTCCTGCCTACTGGTCGCATATGAGTTTTTGCCATTCTTCAGACTAGTCTTGTTTTTCAACGGGCAAGCCTTTAGATATTAATTCGTTGTCTTTTTGCCAATTTAAATCTTTCATGATTTTCAGCCCAGGAAGTCTTTTTGAATGGCGTATACTTTCCACCTCACGTTTTACTTAGCCTTGTTGCATCCACGAACGTACCTTTTATTGGACCTTTTACCCTCTGGATTCTACTTATCTTTGCCGCACCTGAAGATGTGTTTTTTGGGAATTTAACTTTGAATCCTCTCTTGTCATTTCTCGTGCCTTTTAACGATCTACCTATCTGCATTTCACTTTCTCCGCTGGACTTTTTGACATCGGACTTTTTTGCAATCGGACATTTGCTTGCATTCGGGCAGGTTTTGCCCTGTGTTTTTTCCCTACAATTTTGATTTTACTCTTTCAAATTTTAAATCTTGGCCTTTGCCAACTTATCTATCCTAGCAACTTCCTCTGATGATAAGATTTTGATCTTTGAAAGGCCTGGCTTAAGGAAAAATTCAACTTGAATAAATTGCCTTTTTGCGGAATATACCTTGCTCTGAGCAACTGAATAAAAAAACTATTTGACTTTTGCTTTTCTAATTCCTTTTCATCCTTCTACATATATATATATATATTTATATATATATATATATATATATATATATATATATATATATGTATATTTATAAGTAATATATTACTTCATAATATATATATATATATACATATATATAAACATGTATTATATATTTCATAATATATATATATATATATATATATATATATATATATATATATATATGTTATGAAATAATATACTACGTTAACATATACATAAGTACATGTTTCAACATAAAATTCAATATATCAATATATATAATTCAATATATATATACATATATATATATATATATATATATATATATATATATATATATATATATGTACATATATATATAGTAAGCTATGAAAATATATTTATTGAAATTCAGCTACACAGAGGCTCCCGCGTTTCATCCCCGGGCGGAATCTTCAGGCTAAGAAAGAATATATATATATATATATATATATATATATATATATATATATATATATATATATATGATTTACTTCAACAGTGCTTTATATGTGAGTAGAGCTTTTATAGTAGTATTTAATGAGTATATTTTTATACTATTTGTATATATTTAATTTCTGTAATTAAACCGTCAGTGTTTTAGCTCAATCGATATTTATTGAAAATTCCAGAGCATTAATACATGGACAACAGAAGAAAGCATATTTCAAGTGAAAGAGTTCATTGTTATGGCAGTTTCCTTATTTAGGCAGACAACTTTTTAAGCAAATCTGAAATCTTCTAGGACAATGATTCGTGGGTTAACCTCAGAGTAAAGCACCTAAAAATTCCATCAAACTTATTTTAAAAACATTTCTTTTCAAACAACGCACACACACACACACACACACACACACACACACACACACACATATATATATATATATATATATATATATATATATATGTGTGTGTGTGTTTTTCGTTCAAGTTTAAAGTATTGCATGGAAAGTTAATAAAATTGATATAAAAGCCAAATTAGCAATACAAGATTAATTTTTTTTCTTTCTTACATTAATCCTATCGATTACGGAATAAAATTCCTTCTTCAGGGGTGACCAGTATTGAGTCATTTTTTTTTTTTTCATCAAAAAACAAGAATAAAGAAACCTTGTTTTTTGATGAAAAAAAAAAAAAATGACTCAATACTGGTCACCCCTGAAGAAGGAATTTTATTCCGTAATCGATAGGATTAATGTAAGAAAAAAAAAAAATTAATCTTGTATTGCTAATTTGGCTTTTATTTCAATTTTATATATATATATATATATAGTTCGTTGTTTAAAAAATGTGGATACACAACACTAGTTTATGTGTGTTTGGACGAACTAAGTTTGAGTACGTGTTCCCTGCCTAAGCATGGTGCGCACCGACCTGAAGTCTTATCAGACCTAATACCAGTTAGCAAAGTATCTAAGCTAATGGTACAAATCAGCCCTGTCCCCTATTTTTACCCCACTTATTAACTGTCTTGCTTGTTTTCAGCTCTTGAAAAAAAAAGGAAATCAATGAGCAGCTCATACCTATATTTTTCAGCAATCTGTGTTGTCTTTTAGCACACACAACACAATCCAACCGATGAATCTGTACCTATATTTTTTTTAAATAGAAAACGTCAAAGGATTGGGGATAATGTTAAGTAGGTGTAACGCATAGAGTGAATGTGATATTTTGGTGACTCAAACTAGTTTAGAGAATAGACCGAAAAGACGAGAGCCAACCACCCTCTTGCCGCAGCCAATTTAGGCTTTGTGCCACATTTTATTTCATAAAGATAATTTTCTATACTGTAAACGTTTTTTTTAAATTTTGAAGATAAATTATATATATATATATATATATATATATATATAATTATGTATATTCATATATTTTATATGTATATATATATATATATATATATATATATATATATATATATATATATAATATTAATTATTATTATTATTCAGAAAATATTCCAGTTTACTTCAAAAAACACTTTATAATTAGACAACTGTTTTTGCCCATTCCCAAAACATATATTTTCATGATATATAAAATATCATAAATACGAAAAGGCTTCATCAGTGTACATTCGCCACACTCAGGCTGAAGAAAAAAATAAATGTTTACACTCGATCAATAAAAATATTACACTAAAATGCGCATAACACCCAAAATAACGGTCCGTACTCATCAATTTGGTCGCCTTCTTCTTCATTATTTTTTTCTTTATAACCATTTAAGGTACACCTCACCATAGCTATTGCCTATTAATCTCGTATAAACCACTTCCGGTTATAGTGGAACAGGCTGAATATGTGTGTTCTCACCAGTCGGGGATACGCCCTCGACATTAGTCCGACAGTGACTTTGTTGCTGTCGGGCTCAGGTATAGTTCTGTTTAGTTTCAGTTTGTCCACCCTCTCAGGCTTTACATTCTCTTTGAAAAGGGGTGAATTCATTGCTAATCGCCTGAAGCGCCAATACCTGAGAACTCGACAGAGCTGCTCAGGCACTTTTAGTCAGCCAGAACGCGCTAATCCTGGTGCACTGCCTTACCACACTTGATCTTGTGTCCAGCCTCCTTGATAGGTGGTCAAAAAATATAGCTTGACCTTGTGTCTAACCTCCTTGATAGCTGATCAATAAATATAGCTTGACCTTGTGTCTAACCTCCTTGATAGCTGGTCAATAAATATAGCTTGACCTTGTGTCTAACCTCCTTGATAGCTGGTCAATAAATATAGCTTGACCTTGTGTCTAACCTCCTTGATAGCTGATCAATAAATATAGCTTGACCTTGTGTCTAACCTCCTTGATAGCTGGTCAAAAAATATAGCTTGACCTTGTGTCTAACCTCCTTGATAGCTGATCAATAAATATAGCTTGACCTTGTGTCTAACCTCCTTGATAGCTTATCAATAAATATAGCTTGACCTTGTGTCTAACCTCCTTGATAGCTGGTCAATAAATAGAGCTTGACCTTGTGTCTAACCTCCTTGATAGCTGGTCAATAAATATAGCTTGACCTTGTGTCTAACCTCCTTGATAGCTGATCAATAAATATAGCTTGACCTTGTGTCTAACCTCCTGGAGAAGAGGTAAATAAAATACTACTGTACTACATGAATTCGTTTCCGTGTGTATTTTTTTCTGTGACGTATTTATTTGTCATCAAATTGGGATGAATCATTTTTATGACCTATGACCTATTAGGTACTTTTAGTAACTTGGTGCCAAGATCGTAATTGGTGTCGCTGACTACTGCAAGCATTGATTGTTATTAGTGTTACTCCATTTGTACTTTAGAGCTAAAGAGAATAAAGAATGAGAACTGACAATTAAAAACTTGGTATGTGAAGGTGGCGGAAGGATTGAATACATATGATGTGAATGACTTCTTAATAAGCTCATCGTTTTTTTCTGGGTAAGAAAAAGGGACCGGTAAAATGAGTCCCCAAGAAAGAACAGTTTTGTTACAACATTTACGTCCCCTTACGAAAATTATTACATTATAAGGATATAAAACCTTATGTCTGGAATACTTATTCGAATGTTGTTAAAATTAATCACATGATTTTGATTCTAGAAAAAAGTCTACAAGGAACTGCTTAAGCTTAAGGGGTCTTGAGAAGAAATTGAAATTCAGGGAATCTTGTTTATTTTGTGTCTAATGACTGTGAATCAAATGTAATGCAAATCTGAAATGTTTTAATTCATATATGAGTTTGTTCACATAATATGCCACCATAAAACCCTCCAAAGAAAATGAAATTTGAGAAATATTTATTTATTGAAGTCTAATAGCGATTGCGAAAATTTTACCAAAGTCGGACATATATAACTTTTCACGAAGGGCATCCACCCCCTTTGTGCCATTTTTGTATGAAACGCACTCAAAATGAATATAGCCAACATTATATACTCTAACGCATAGCAGCTGCGTTCTAAAATTCATAATGATCGGTTAATTAGCTAGGGAATTAATCACGTACATACAAAAATATAAATATATAAAAATACCTAACTTCATATAAACAGAGATATTCTCTTTGTCTCTTCGACAGTAGAGGATAAACTAATCTGAAATAAAGCAATATTTACTTGAAAATAATGTAATTATTGAAGTTTGTAATTATTGAAGTTTGTAATTATTGAAGTTTTATTCACAATTCCTCACTGACCACTTCTCTGAGGCGAATGTCCACTGCTCCTTCAGCCACATTCTTCAGTCCACTCCAGCGACTAATGTTTGACTAACAAGACATGTGCCAAATGCATTCCAATCCCTCCTCTTTCACCTACCAAGAATCGACGATGGTCGCATTCCATGCCTTCGCCCTTCAACATCATTGATTACCATGGGCAGTGTCAGATACTAATTGACCAATGAGGTAACTTTAGTCGGAGAGAAGGTTTAAGATACACAGCGACAACAGTTCCAATCAAGACACTAGGTTTTACTAAAAGACTAATAGGTACTAATTAGTTACTATATTTTAGTTTTCTAAGTGTAGTCAAATAGTGTATTGTCTTTGCCCAATAATGCTGTTCGTGTGGAAGCAATCCGGTCAGTAACAAATATTTAACTAGCGTACTAATTATGAGTCTCTCTCTTTCTCATATCCCATCTCTCCTACATACACGCACATTATTCCTCTCACTCTCTCTGTATATATATATATACAATTAGAAAATAAAGATGAAGATTATATCTTTAAATTATGTCCTATTTTGAATATTCAATGCTCGATATGCCAAATAAACCAATATTATAAGTAGATAAGTGATGAGAATAAAAATTGGATAATGTGCAATGTTTATTAAATGATGACTTGTTTAACAAAAGGTTACATAAAAAACTTTTATTTCCTTAATCCATGGATTTTCAATGATATGCTCATCTCATAAGAGGAAATTCGATGCATGAGTAAACTTTACTGTAATGCAACATATTCGTCTAATTTCCTCAGATGATGAGAGCATATTTTTGAAAATCAATGGAATAAGGAAAGAAAAAGTGTTTTTATATAACACTTGTTTGAACAAGTGATGATTTAATGAACATTACTCTTGATTTAATTATTACTCTCATCAAATATATATATATATATATATATATATACATATATTTTTAGTTTTTTCACTTAGAAGATTGCTTATTCAGTGAAGACCTGGATTAGGTCAATAAAAATACGCTTGATGATACTCGATTACAGGGTACAGAGCATTTATATGTGATTTTCAAGCCTTCAAAAGATCACATACGTGTATATATATATATACAGTACTATATATTTTATGTATATACACTTATATAATAACATAATAGTTTACCTTTATATATATGTATGTATATATATATATATATATATATATATATATATATATATATAGTCTTCCGAGACTATATATATATATATATATATATATATATATATATATATATATATATATATATATATATATATATCAATATAAGCTTTTGTGATTCTTACGTTCGTAAATTCAATTGTTTGGTGTAGTGCCCATCATTGATTACGTAAGAGGGGTTTTAAGTTGTATGCAAAATGACATTTATTGGTATAAATTCAGGTAAATTCATGAATTAAAATCACCTCGAGAAGCGCATGGTGTTTCCCAGGAATTAATGGATACACCTGTAAACTAGTCCTCTTTGTCTTGAAACCCATATAACACTTTTTAGTTTCATCATTTACTTTCTAGTGGAACATCGGCAAGCTGACATGATTGTAGGCACGCCTGACAGGGAATGGCGTCAATTGACGCCATTCCCTGTCAGGCGTGCCTACAATCATGTCAGCTTGCCGATGATTAACCTGGGCACGAATATTTACTAAAGATGTCTAAATCTGCCCTTTTGGATGAAACCGCGGTACATTGCTGAAATATGTAAAATACAGTATCTAAATAAATGATATTAGCTCTCTTATATGATCGATCACTTTATTTGATTTCTTTTCATATACAATCTGACACTATATATATATATATATATATATATATATATATATATATATATATATATATATATATATATATATATATATATATATATATATATATTGGTGGTAAGCCAAAACAATTGTATGCTTCAAAGAAAAAATATTTTTTGGTGAAATTGGTGAAAATTTGTTACCGGTATTTGTATGTAGTTTGAATGACATTTAAATATTTTATATATATATATATATATATATATATATATATTACATATATATATTACACATATATATATTACATATATATATATATATATATATTACATATATATATATATTACATATATATATATATTACATATATATATATATTATATATATATATATATATTACATATATATATATATTATATATATATATATTACATATATATATATTACATATATATTACATATATATATATTACATATATATATATTACATATATATATATATTACATATATATATATATTACATTTATATATATATTACATATATATATATATTACCTATATATATATATATATATATATATATATATATATATATATATATATATATATATATATATACCATGATAAATGCCAGTATGCTTAAATCATATGCCCTTTATAGGGTTAAGATGAAGATTCATGTACAGTAAATGTACAAAAGCAAGGAAATTCCCAAATGTTTACACTTTTATTGTCATTAAAGGTATGACTACATATAAACCAACCCATTTCATTATCACATCACTACAGTATAAATCTCTATGCATGAGTGGATGAAGTGTGTGAGGTGCGCTGAAGAAAAATTCCTACCAGTAAAATACATAGCTCTGTTGTGCTCGCATACCCTTAATGACTATAAAAGTGTAAACATTTGGTAATTTCCTTGCTTTTGTACATTTAGTGTATATGGATAGATGAATTAACCCTATAAAGAGCATATGATTTCAGTATATTGGCATTTATCATGGAATGTCACTACTTTTGTAAAGGCTATGCATCTATACAATGGTCATTTTTAAGGTTTTTTTGAATTTTCTGGAAAACTAAGGTATATGGTAAACTGAAATTAAAATGCCACCAACTAGACCCTAGAACCTCTATCTCTGCCAAAAATCAGCCGAATCCATCAAATAGTTGATGAGATACAGGGTGGCACATACGTACACACAGATAACATGATTTCATGATTGAACTTTCTGAATCTCTGGGTTGCCTTGACTAATGATACTGAAATTCTACACACTTATAGAACCTATCAATGTGTGCAAAGTTTTAACTAATTTCGTTTATTGGCTTTTGGGTTATGATTGATCAAAGAAATGAGATTTCCAGCATAGGCCATTCTTAGCGTCTATTAAGGGATAGAGCGCTGTCGTGCCTCCCTTGATATATATATATATATATTACATATATTACATATATATATATATATATATATATATATTACATATATATGTATATATATATATATAGATAGATAGATATATATATATACATTTTTGTAATAGGAAATGGGAAAACCCCCAGCGGAGTGCTCGATTAAATGAGAAATGTGCAACTTTAAATTAAGAGCGTAAATATTTATTTATTTATTTAGTACTAAAAATTTGTGAAATTGATTGGGTGGGGTTTATTAATGAGCGGCGAAACAAGATTTAAAGTAAAACGACTCCCTGGCAACGCCGGGTAGATCAACCAGTATGTGATATGATGATGTTATCCCTTTCTCTAACTTAGTAGATAAACACATGAATGTAAATGATATACATGATTTTAATAAGAAAATAAAACTTTTTTATACTTCTAATACTACTTGAAATTATCTGTAATTATTTGAATTTACCTTAATCCCAAAAATGTAATATTTCTTAGTAGATAAACACACGAAAGTAAGTGATATATACGATTTTGATAAGAAAATAACACTTTTTATAACTTCTAATACTTCTTGTAATTATCTGTAATTATTTGAATTTACCTTAATCCCAAAATGTAATATTTTCTTAGTAGATAAACACATGAATGTAAATGATGTATACGATTTTGATGAGAAAATAACACTGTTTTATAACTTTTAATACTGCTTGAAATTATCTGTAATTATTTGAATTTACCTTAATCCATAAAAATGTAATATTTTCTCAGTAGACAAACACATGAATGTAAATGACATATATTTTAATGAGAAAATAACTCTTTTTTACAACTTCTAATTCTGCATTGAAAATATCTGTAATTATTTGAATTTACCTTAATCCCAAAAATGGAATATTTTCTTAGTAGATAAATACATTAATGTAAATGATATATACAATTTTAATAAGAAAATAACATTTTGTATAACTTCTAATACTACTTGTAATTATCTGTAATTATTTGAATTTACCTTAATCCCCAAAATGTAATATTTTCTTAGTGAATAAACAAATGCATGTAAATTATATATTTTTTAATAAGAAAATAACACTTTTTATAACTTCTAATACTGCTTGTAATTATCTGTAATTATTTGAATTTTCCTTAATACCAAAATTGTAATATTTTCTTAGTAGATAAACACATGAATGTAAATGATATATACAATTTTGATAAGAAAATAACACTTTTTTATAACTTCTAATATTGCTTGTAATTATCTGTAATGATTTGAATTTACCTTAATCCCAAAAAATGTAACATTTTCTTAGTAGATAAACACATGAATATAAATGATATATATTTTAATAAGAAAATAACACTTTTTTATATAACTTATAATAGTGCATTTAAATTATATGTAATAATTTGAATTTACCTTAATCCCAAAAAATGTAATATTTTCTTGGTAAAAAATAAATGTCATTCTTGAAAATTATTTTACAGTTCCTCACTGACTACTTTTTTAAGAAGAATTACCACTACTTCCTCAGTCGTTTTGTCCAGTCAATTCCAGCTAATGTTGGACTAACAAGACGTTAAAACGTGCATTCCATTCCTACCCCTTCCACCTATCACGAATCGACGATAGTTGCATTCCATGTCTTTGCCCTTCAACACCGTTTATTACCATGGGCAGCGTGAGATACTAACTGACCAATGATGTAACGCTGCAATGGTTTAAGCAACACAGCGACAACAGTTTCAATCAAGACACTAGTTACTAAGGAAATACTAAACGACTAACAGAAACTAATTAAGTAATAGCCATAGTACGGGTGTAATGTGTTGTAAATATTTGGGGACAATAATGTTGTTCGTAATCAACTGGTGTAGGGTCGGTACTAGGTATAAGACCCTCTTGTTCTCTCTCAAACTCACGCACTCACACACTCACACACACACTCTCTTTCTCTCCTTCTCCATATATATATACATATATATATATATATATATATATATGATGACTATTTAAAATTCCAACAACAGAAATTTAGTTTCTACTCATATCATTTATGATATGAGTAGAAATAGCAAGATCGACGATGGTCTTATGGTTGTCTTACGATCGCTTTGCAACGGTCAATATGCTACTATTAAAAGCCATCATACGCTGCTGTTCAGAAACCAAAGTAAAAGCATTTATAAAGATGTTGTATCGTGCAAAAAGTTAATGAAAACAAACAGAAAGCAGTGAGCCCCCTCGATAATAAGATGATGAAATTTCAATCAAGCCGCCATTTTGAATCTATCTTACGAAGCTACGTCTTTAGGTAGTGATATGAAAGCAATAACAATAGATATAAATATAGATACAAAATATTTAGACATAATTTTTAAACCATTGTTTCGTAATAGTATTATTTCTTTTGTTGTTGAAAAAACAATGGTTTAAAAAATATGTCTAAATACCCTTTCTAATTCAAATTGGCGCAACCTCGAGTTCAGACATTACATGATTTTCTGACCCAGAAGTCCATTACCATCGGACGATAAAGAAAAAGAAGAAAAAAAAGAAAAACACTCTTTGACAAGGTGAGTTGTAATTCTCGAAAGCTAAGATTAAAATAAATTTCATTTATTTTAACACCATCATTGTTATGGTTTTAAAATAATAATAATAATAATAATAATAATAATAATAATAATAATAATAATAATAATAATAATAATAATATTAATAATAATAATAATAATAATAATAATAATAATAATAATAATAATAATAATAATAATAATACGAAACAATGGTTTAAAAAATGTGTCTAAATACACTTTCCAATTTAAATTGGCGCAACGTCGCCTTCAGACATAACATGATTTTCTGACCCAGAAGTCCATTACCATCGGACGATAAAGAAAAAGAAGAAAAAAAAGAAAAACACTCTTTGACAAGGAGAATTGTAATTCTCGAAAGGTAAGATTAAAATAAATGTATTTATTTTAACACCACCATTGATATGGTTTTAAAAAAAAATACTAGATACATTGTATATATATATATATATATATATATATATATATATATATATATATATATATATATATATATATAATATGCATACATATATACAATATACATATATATATACAATATACATATATATATACAATATAATATATATATATACAATATACATATATATATATATATACAATATACATATATATATATATACAATATATATATACAATATACATATATATACAATATATATCTATATACAATATACATATATATACAATATATATATATACAATATACGTATATACAATATACATATATACAATATACATACATATATATATATATATATGTATATATATATATATATATATATACAATACACACACACACACATATATATATATATATATATATATATATATATATATATATATATATATATATATATATATATAAAGAGTCAAATATGACGTAAGATTAAGTAACGTCAGATCGGGAGATGTTCCACTCAGATCATCCTTTCCTATTGTGACAGAGTTCAAAACCCACTTCTCTTTCCTACAGTTACTTTCCCACACAAGGTATTTTGCTTGTCTTTCTTTACTTTATCGTTATTTTCATGCCAGGTGTTCGATTGAGTTTTAATCCATAGCCCCCCCACCCCCCTCTGTAAAAGATTGACAACAAAAACTCGTCTAGCAACAACCACTGTCAATAATTTCATGTTCTCTTTCTGTGTACCTAAAACTAAAATTAAATGAGGATACCTTGAGCAGAGTTTTTTTTCTTTAGAACTACCCGTCTGTTGAACAGAATTCCGCGGGGCTGCTTCACAGCTAATTACAATATTGCTGTGTTCAAGTCCAATCTAAACAAATCCTTGTTGAGCCGTCTTCTTAAATAATAAAAGTCTGCCCAATTATTTCCATCGTTTCTAATCATCACGGTGTTGTCCTTGACAAACTTATCAACTTTTATTCTCAAGTGCCCCTTTGGCCTTGATAAGTTGTGATATATATATATATATATATATATATATATATATATATATATATATATATATATATATATATATATATCGATATATATATATATATAAATATAAATATATATATATATATATATATATATATATATATATATATATATATATATAGTAAGCAATGAAAATATATATGGCAATCAAGCTACACAGAGGCTCCCGTGTTTCATCCCCGGGGGGAATCGTCAGGCTAAATGCATGGAGTTATTTTTGTCAGGTGTTTTTATATACATGGCTTGCTAGTTAACCAATCAGATTCTTTGTTGTTTCCTCAGCCTTTGGGCTTCCCGCGAACAAAGGCTTTTTTGGTGATGCTCCTATACCTATCCTATTTTTTGTTAACAATAGATGTTCCTATATCCTGTTTCCTTTGTTGTGTCAATACAGTGGGCGACTTTATTTTAACACGTGGTTTCTTGTATTTCTATTTTTGGTTTTAAATTTTAACTTGTTCAGTTTTTTATTTATGTATTTAATTATTTATTATTTTTTATTTATTTATTATATATCATCCTAAGATAAATGTATTTCTGTGTAAACAGCCGTTTTCTATTTCACTTCTAGAGTTTAATAGGTTTCGGGGATCTTTAAAATTTAGGATTTCATATTTTTCATTCAGGCATAATCTACACGGGTCGTCTAAGTTACTACATGTTCTGGCCTGTCTTACTATTTTCCATTCAATTATTGGTGAGTGTCCATTTTCTTTGAGCTCCCAATAATGGTTTGCTAGTGCTGTTATAGTTCGACGTTCTTTGTTTTTAAATGTGCTTTTATGGTCATAGTATCTGGTCTTAAAGTCTAGGGATGTCATACCCACGTAGTATTTCTTGTTATTTTGGTCTTTCGTTGACAAATATCGTTGCTTGGTATACAACACTTTTAGTTAGGCATTTATTTTGTAGTGGACAAAGTTTACGATTTATGCAGTTACATCTTTTCTCTTCATTGCTAACTTTTTCGTTTCTATTTGGGTGGTTATTATTAGTGTTTTGTTTATTTCTATTAGTATTGTTTATATTTTTGTCCTTCGTAGTGTTATTTTTTTATATTTTCCACTTTGTTTATTTTTTTCTTCTCTGTTGTTGTCTTTTAGTATTTTGTTGTTGTGTGCCTTAATTATAATTTTTTGTGACTAGGCATTTTTAAATATATATTTTTTTGAATTGATTAAATTGGAATATTTTTTAATGGGCGGTGTACTTTAGTATCGGTTCTGTTTTCATAGGACTGTCCTCCCAGGAATTACCTCCTCTGTTTTAAGAATGTGCGGGGGGAATTCTCTCAGAATAAAAATTCCCAAGACTCAATTTAGTCAGAATATCGTTTTGTTCTCATAAGACCGTCCACGCAAGAATGGTTTCCTCTTTTTTGGGTGGAGGGCAGTCGTGTTCGTTCATCATGATAGTATCGTCTGTCGGGGAGGGGGTCAGTGTAGTATATGTTCGTTCACCATAATACTAGCTAAGGAAAAACGATGACTCATGTTTATAATAAACATGTCTTTTTAAACTAGAAAATTATGAAAGTTATTTGTTTTTCTTTTGCCAGCATATTCATCTTTGTTTATAAAAATGGCAACTATATTTTTCCAGTCACATTTCATTAAGGCGTTTTACGTGGACAATGAAACATGCCATGGTTTTTAATGTTATCTAAATAAATGAATGCAATTTATTTCAAGACTTCTTCAGGAGTATTCGTCTGAAGAAAATAACACACAAAATACAAACTATTTTAAACAATAGTAGTAGGAGGAGAAAAGATTACAATGAATGCTTATGAAAAGAAAAATTATGAGCTACAAATAGATGCCACCAGTGGAAGAAGTTGAGTCAACTGTGGAATATTTTGTACTTTGTGTGTTATTTTCTTTAGACTAATCATCCTGAGGAAGTCTTGAAATAAAGACGAAACGTTCATGAATACATAAATAATACAAGTTGTATCCTTTTTCAATTTCCGTTATGTTGGAATATAAGTTCTGTTTTTCGTCATATATATATATATATATATATATATATATATATATATATATATATATAAGTTTGATAGATAGAAGTTTGAATGCCTCTTCGCTTCGCCGCCGTTAACGTGTTAAAATTATCATTGTTTATAAGCTGTTCAGAACTGGCCTAGCGGTTAGAGACGTTGGACGGGAGTTGAAAAATACTTGTTGTCCAGGGTTTCGAATCGTGTGACCAGTGATGAATAGTCGTACTTCTATACTGATGAGTCTTGATTGAAAAAAGACGAAACGTATACGTCCATAGATATAAACAATAACAAATATTATATATATATATATATATATATTTATTAATCTACCTCCCACAGCGGTAAGATGTGACACAAGGTCGGAAAGTGGGATTTGAAAAGGCAGCGCCCGTGAAATTGAGCACTCTGGCCTACAGAAAATACCTGGGCAGCCCCGTCGGCATTCCCCGGTAAGGGCGCCTCAGCCGATCAGCAAGAAACTAATCCCTTCTCAAAGGGTGAGAAGGCAAAGCCTGGGAGGGTAGACCTCCTAGAACTGCACAGGCCACACCCAATAGACCGGCGTAAAACAAGCCCCGAAGGCCAAGACAATACCGGTCTATGGGCTGCAGTATCCATCGGAACAGATACTACACTTTCTTCTTAGCTAAAAGATATATATATATATATATATATATATATAAATAAAAATAAAAATAAATAAATAAATTAATAAGTAAGTAGATAAAAGAATATATATATATATATATATATATATATATATATATATATATATTAAAAATAACCGACAATTTTTGTCTGGCTATTTTAGTGTTGATCCCTTCAATTTTCCGGATTAAAATCTTAATCTCGGAAGGAAATTGGCTGATGAAACTGCCATAGTGTACATGTTGGTCCAGAGTACTTTCTGACCCATCTGGGTCCATCGTCAGTGGAATAATGACTAACCGGTAAAGACCTGGAGTGAGATTTATAATTAATTATGGCGGGAAAATTTAACTATGTTTATTAGGTATTATAAGCATTTAAGTATATTAGTGCTAGTTTTTAATAATACGTGTCTTAAAGAAAAAATGCTGCCTCGATACACATATATATATATATATATATATATATATATATATATATATATTTGTGTTATAATGGGATAATTCCAGGAGGAAATCTGGGTATGAGAGCTCAATGTAGTAAACAGAGCAAGAATAACATAAAATATAATAACACGAAATCACATAATTGTCGATACAATAATTTATTTCAACCGTGCGGTTTTTTCAAGCATCACTCAGACAATTACATTTTTGAGACTGATAGAAAATTGAATTTCCCTACGACAATTTAAACACAACTAGAGAGAGTGGTGGTAGCAAGCAATTTGATACATCTTTTATAGAGAGGGAGAAATTTAAAACTTATATTTAACTATGGCGGTCGAAGGGGAGGGATCTTTAAGTAAATCAACTAAAAACTGCCGTGTCAAAATTATGACACATACGACTTGACGATATCATACATATAGACAACTTTACTCACGCGCATACACAAAACTAAATACGCACACGTCCTATGCGCACGCACATACATAATCTCACTCGCACATTACCATAACTAAGCATAATCACATACACAACTTTTATTCATACATCTCTAGCCGAGACGAAATGCGTCCGGCGAAACTCGTGTTCTCAAACTCGGTAGGAGAAAAGAAAGAAACAAACAAGAGAGGAGATAGACAAACCGCGTGTCATAGATTCCCAGTCCGTCTGGATTCCAAGAAAGAGAATCTAATTGAAATAAAATTATACGCACATACATATATGTATACATACAAATCCATACGTACACACACATACATATATATACACACACACACACCTACATATAACCATATATATACATATACATATATATATATATATATATATATATATATATATACATACACACATACATATATATATCCCTGAATCTATTTGAAATATTGACCAAATGACAACGCATGTAGTTACTCACACATGTAAACATATACATACCTATACACACACTCCTACATATACATATACGCATATATACACATATATACATACACACACGTACATATATATCCACACACCTACACACAATATTTACATAACACTCTATATTCTTACTGATACAATATGAGTTCTAAAAATTAGTCTTACCTTATTTATATTTTAGATTAATTTGATAATCTATAGTTAAACCTTAATTTAAGTCTAATAATGTCTAGTGGTAATATTTGACATTTAAACTTATATTAATTCAATAGCTAGTGTATTACCTGCAGAAACATTTTCTTACCACTATCTTATTTTAAGTAAATAATCTGAATAAATAAATATTTCAAAATACCATTATATACGCATACACACAAATACTATATATCACCAAGTCGGTAATTCTGTGTCTATAACAGATATTATTATAAATATTTAGGGGGGGGTTACCGTAAATAATGTTATTCAATTTGGTATCTTCACCGTTATAAGTCTAGAGGTCCATCTGATTACTAGTCATTGGTTATTTTAAATTTATATTTCGTGTTATTATATTTTATGTTATATATATATATATATATATATATATATATATATATATATATATATATATATATATATATATATATGTATATGTAAATTAATATATATAACCAAAAATGAAACCATAAATACGGCTCTTTAATAATAATAAGAGACAGACCGAAAGCGCTCGAGAAATGGCCCAAGATACAACGTTAGGCGCCATAATCCACCAATTGACACCGGAAAACCGACGAATCGCTCGCCGCGTCGAGAAATTAACCAGAAAGATAGCAAAGAAAGAACACTCCGTGGTCTTCGATGACACATGTATAAATATATATATATATATATATATATATATATATATATATATATTATGGAATATTAGTTCCATTTTTCATATATATATATATATATATATATATATATATATATAAATTAGGAAAGTTCATTTTATAAAGCATCTTTTGTAAGTTAATATAAATATAGAGGCAAAAATGCCTTCAAAAACCATGTATTAGATGCGAGTAATTAAATCAAAATAAAAATAAAAATATTTCGAAACATTTAATAAAATATTTCAAAATACCTTCCGTTTTTTTTTTTCTTCATCTTGATTTTTTTTTTTTTAGCTAATATTTCGCTTGACAAAAACATATATTTATATATTTATATTAACTTACAAAAGATGCTTTATAAAATGAACTTTCCTAATTTATAACTCGCAGCGACCATGCGCAATCAAGTTCTATTCTATTTAAAACAGACATTTTCAACAATAGTCCACAACACCGGACGTGACACTTCACCAACACCAGGAAGTTAATTATGGAAAAAAAAAAGGTTATACCTTTATTTGTCTTGGCTCTGTCGAAGCTTGTTTTTGTCAAGCCGAAATATTAGCTAAAAAAAAAATAAAAAAATCAAGATGAAGAAAAAAAAAACGGAAGGTATTGAAAAGATTTTATTAAATGTTTCGAAATATTTTTATTTTTCTTTTGATTTAATCACTCGCATCTAATACATGGTTTTTGAAGGCATTTTTGCCTCTATATTTATATATATATATATATATATATATATATATATATATATATATATATAGTAATCCAGGTAAGGTTTCCATCCACAGGTTAAACTCCAAAGAATCTTTACTCTGTTTATATAATAGTGCTCAATAATAACTAGAGCTGTTTATATAATAGTTGTATTCACACAAACAACTGGCTACACGTCATGACACGTTTCGGCCGGAGTTCTTATAAATCCGGCATCATCAACCAAATCGGATGTTTTTTTTATATTACAACATATTTTTTTCTATTTTACCTAATCATACGTGATTTGTAAAAGCTCCAGCTGAAACGTGTCATTACGTGTAGCCAGAGGTTTGTGTGAAAAAAAAACCCTATATATATATGGATAATTATATATATGGATAATTAGGTGTTTGCATAGTTGACAAACAAGGCAACATGCTAGCAGAAATTATGTCCGTATATGCCGATTAATGCTGTTTGTATTGCGACAATACGGTGAGTAACCAATATTAAACTAGCATATCCACAGTGCTCTTTTTTTATTTTCGAGGTCACCGCTTATCAAGTCCTACAGCTACTAGAAGATAAAAGATAATGAGTCAGGAATGAATGCCAGACAAAAGATGAGGAACACTATAGGAGTAGAACATGGATCAATAGTTCGAACTGCATTGGATTAATTTTGGAGTGATCCGTGACGGGCATTTTTTGATATTGGATTCAAAAAGGATCAAATTGTAATAAGTATGAAAGCAGTCCTGCAGCAATGTGTTCCACAGGACTATAAAGTGAGAAAGAATAGTATGCTTTCACTATGGTAGAGAGACGAGGTCTTGCTGTGAATGTCTTACAAGGAAATGCTAAAGCATTTTCCATGGAAAGAATGGTGTAGTAAAGAGAGACTAGCAATGCCTGTTATGTGAGAACGCGGTTGTCGGGAGAAGATATAATCCCTCACTAAATTACTAATGTTGCATAGCCCCACTCTTGGGCCGCGGTGGTACTCATTTCGTATACTTGTTCTTAAAAGGGCCGTCGCAGTTAATATTTAATACTCGTCATTTTTTTAAACACCAATCATATAGTTTGCATACCTTTAAATTTCTCGTACCCTCTCTTCTTTCCTCGTCGCGTGGAGGGGCGTGTCGTCTAGTGGTTGAATTCTTTCTTCTCTTCCGCACTACCGTGGTTCATCGCTGCTACAACAAAAACTTCATGACCGATTCCGAAGATAAACAATCTTTTTAAAACTTTCAATTCTCTTTATTACAGGAGTTAATTATTTATCGGCTTGGATATATTCACCAACGTCAAGAGAGAGAGAGAGAGAGAGAGAGAGAGAGAGAGAGAGAGAGAGCAAATTACTACTTTATCGTAGTTACTTTTCAAATAAGTCTTAACCATTCGTGGAGGGGGGAATAGACCTTTCGCCTGTATTTTCTTAGGGAAATATTTCCCTTAAATCAAATTGCTGACTACATCATGTCTGATAGTTTCGCTTCCAAACCCCAGACTCACTAAAACTCGCTTCTCACGAAGAACGAGTGACGTCACGGATCCCTGTTTCCCACGCCAAGGCCTGTGACGTCACTGAGCCACAGGTGCACATTGACACTTGATCTGGGATCTCGTCACGTCTGTGATTTCCGACTGTGAGAACAGGCCCTATTCTGCACACGACTGCCGGATCCACCCCGCGTTAATTCGCGCAAGTAAACCAACGATTTCCAACAGATACGTCCATTCCCATAGGGTCATTATCCAACAATAAGTCTCTCACTAGATCACTAAGTCGGTGTTGTACTCTGTAAAGGCCGGAACACGTGCTCTGTACGGCACCTCCCCAGATGTGGAAGCAGTACGACATCTTTGAACGTATCTGACTCTAAGTAATGGTGTTCAGGGGTTTAATCAGCATTAATCGAGTTATGGACTTTGTAAGTATAGCAATATTTATTGAAATAAATGTCAATCACCTCGAGAAACAACCGGCGTTTCCTGCGTACTCGTGTGCTACAAGCCCTGGAACCCATATAACCATTTCTATGCATAGATTTTACTTTCTATACTTTTTTCAGTATGCCTGAAATAAAATAAATTAAAAAGCCGTATTCAATTTATTATGCGAATTTATCACCCCTTACTTTTGGTCAAAATGAAATATCCTCATATATATATATATATATATATATATATATATATATATATATATATATACATATATATTTTTTTATTATTATATATATACATATATATATATATATACATATATACATATATATATATATATATATATATATATATATATATATATATATATATATATATATATATATATATAAGTATAAATTTTTATTTATACAAACATTATTGGTTACATATCTGCATACATGTTTCGGTTGCACTTTTCCAAGAAAGTCAACCTCATCAGACCAAGAATTTTTCAGGAATGGATGGATTTGAAGAATTTTCTATCCTAAATAACTCTATTTTGGGATCTAGCATCTTCTATTTCTAGCTTCTTCTATTTCTTATGAACTAGTATCGGATTACCTATTTCACTAGTTGACCTTTTTTGCCAGTGGTTGTCCCCTCCCTTTTTTATTACTCTTTATGGCGTCTCCATTGCCTTTTCTTGTCCTCATTTTATTGTTCTCGCTTGCCAGCTTAACAGATTCACTCAAATATAAATATGCTATCTATACATCAAGAATCATACATATATAAACAAACCCAAACACACCTAAATAAACACACAGATAAATAAACGGACATTGATATACATACACATCTAAACATGGACACCTACACAGATCCACTATCAATCAAGCATATATTCAGAATACATACGTGCTTATAAATATATTCTAGATGTATATTCAATAAAAAATAAAGAAACAAGAATATTCTAGAAATCCATACGTCTATACAGACTCAACATATACAGCTATATGCACCTATACACGTATATCTATACACACACACACACACACACACACACATATATATATATATATATATATATATATATACATATACATGCAGATACATGTATACACACGCACACACAACTATTATACTTATAAACAGCTCTACTTGGTATTGAGCACTTTTTATAAACACTTGAGTTTCTACGGATTTACATTTACAGAAACTAATACAATACATGTACTATATATATATATATATATATATATATATATATATATATATATATATATATATATATATATATATATATATATTCGGTTATTGGGGAAGTGGTCATTTGATCAGTACCACTGGAGAACCATGCATTTAGTTAGTATCCATGGGAATTTAAACTGCATTTACTTTCTTTGCTTAAAATGACTTAAAGCTTCTTTAGACTGTATATATATATATAGGCATTTTAGCCTGAAGATTCGCCCCGGGGATGAAACGCGAGAGCCTCTGTGCAGCTTAATTGCCATAAACATATTTTCATAGCTTACTATATATATATATATATATATATATATATATATATATATATATATATATATATATATATATATATCATGTGTGAGTATATTATGTCGTTGGTATAATTGACTAATTTCTAATTGTAGTGAATGATGGAATACTTTTATGTTCTGCTCAGTATAACTGAGATTACATCTATTATGTAATTGGTATTTAAGTAATTTGATATATGTTAGTTTACTAGTTGCTAAATCTAACTGGTGTCGCTGGTGAGCATTGCTTCATAGTAGTCTTGGCACATTGGTCAGTTAGTAGTTCAATCTGACCATGAGAATATTTGGTTTTGAAGGACGAAAAAGAAGAGGGAAAGAAAGACATTTGGCCATTTTAAATGTTAGTAAATCGTAGGGGAGAAAAGGAATTGCGTGTTATTCCAATATGGCTTCGTGGCTGGAGTTGGCTAAAGAACGTGACCACGGCTGTGGTTAACGGTCCATTAAAATGAAACGGGTAGAAGTGGAAAGAATTTGTGACGGCTGGAATTTCTTCCAATGCAATGGGGAGTATTGATTTAATGTTTCTGATTTTTTTTTAGATGAGGATTGATAATTTGTATGATTCGGATCATTCGGACTACTGTTCTCATATTGAGTGTTATACTCACAACGTTTCGGCAGATGTAACCTCCAACCTTCTTTACGTGTATCATTTCAGATTCGTCAATATTTCTGTAAAACTCGGTAATCCGCACGGAATTTCGAACGGAAACATTTATTTAATCCACGGGGTTAGCATGCTCTCGATTCGTCAGCCATTCCTAGTATCGCCCGCACTGAGGATTGAACTTTCAACCTTCAGAAGACTGCAGCTAGAACTAAATGTTACTTAGTATTTTATCCGTTACGCCACGGGTCCTTGCAAGGGCATGCTACCCACGTGGATTAAATAAAGGGTTCCGTTAGAAATTCTGTGCAAGTTCCTGAATTCGACAGAAAGATTCCCGAGTTCAAAAAGATACAGTGCAAGAAGGTCAGAGGTTACATCGGCCAAAACGTTGTAAGAATAATACTCAAGATAAAAACTGTAATAAGATTAATCCAAAATATACAGAGTATTAGTTTGTTTGGAAAAAAATAAAAGGCAAATAATTACAAATAGTAAAAATAAAAGGTCTTTCTACTGAGATTTATAGCTGGTAATATTTGATTATATATATATATATATATATATATATATATATATATGATAATTTTTATTTACACAGACATGTACAAAATCTGCGACACTGGCATGACGATGTTATCGATCAACACTTATTATGAACTAAGATCTCATCAGGAAGAGTTAGAATCCGATCTCTTAGATTCTCTCCAAATATGATCTGAGGTTAAGATCGGATTCTAAGTCTGCGTGATGAGATCTCAGTTTATAATAACTGTTGATCGATAACATCGACATGCCAGTGTCGCAGATTTTGTACATGTCTGTGTAAATAAAAATTATCATATGTAAAGCTCTATTTGATATTGAGCACTTTTTATGAACACGGTTGAAATTCTTTGGATTACTACCCTGTGGATGTTTTTACCTGGATTATCACAATTATATATATATATATTTATATATATATATGTATATATATGTATATGTATATATATACTCTTTCTCTCTTTTTCTTCTATCTCACACCCTGTTTGTCTCCAGTATATTTATATATATATATATATATATATATATATATATATATATATATATATATATATATATATATATATATATATGTTTGTGTATATATATATATATTTATATATATATATGAACATATAAAGATAGCATTACATAAACAATGTAATAGCTTTACGTCAAATAAATAAATAAATAAATATATATATATATGTATTTATATATATATATATATCTATCTATATATATATATATATATATATATATGTATGTATAAATAACAGAATTGCATGAACAATGTAATAGCCTTACGTCAGATATATATATATATATATATATATATATATATATATGTATATACATATAAATTTACATAAACAATGTAATAGCCTTGCGTCATATATATATATATATATATATATATATATATATATATATATATATATATATATATATATATATATATAACTTTCCTTCCTCAAAAATAATAAAAACCAGAGGAAAACTCCGTCTGTGCAGAGAATCTGCCAAATATATATAAAGATAGATGAAAGAAGAGAGATAAACATGTACGAATGACAAATTTATTTCTTCTTCGATTGTTCAATGCAAGGTGTACTCGGTAATGAAGTTAGGTTGATTATTTTTCCGTAAGCCAAGGCTTTTCAAAGATTAAAATCTTATCATCAAAGGAATTACATAGATAGATAAGTTGGCAGTGGAAAAGCAAAAATTCAAAATTTGAAAAAGTATTAAGTAATGGCGAGTGAAAAAGTTATATATATATATATATATATATATATATATATATATATATATATATATATGTATAGTAATCCACAGGGTAAAATTCTGGAGAATCGTTACTGTTTTTCTACAATAGTGCTCAATAAAAGATAGAGCAATTTATTTGTAATAATAGTTTTATTTGTACACATATATGAAAACGATACACCCAATGGAGATGTTTCGATTATTACAGGTTTAATAAGCATCGATCTTAACAGGTTAGTAAATATGTCCGTTTTTAATCTTATTTTTTTTCTTCAATGAGAACAACTTTAAAACAGACATGTTTTATTAGCCTCATGAAATCGCTGATTATTAAAGCTGTGATCTAAACATATCCATTAGATATGTAACTTTGATGTTTGTATAAATAAAACGATTTTTACAAATATATTTATATATATATATATATATATTTCAAATATACAAAAATGAGATAGTTTTTGTAGTACAAAATTTTATATATGCCATAAAGAGATTAACTTGTTAAACATGATGAATTAAAAGAAAGAAAAAGAATGAAAGGGTGAGCTAACCGGTGCGAAATCTGTTAGCAATCGTATTCATTATTTTTATTTTTTTTTATTCATCATGTATAAAAATAAATATGATCTTTTTATAGCCATAATATATATATATATATATATATATATATATATATATATATATATATATATATATATATATATATATATATATATATATATATATATATATATGAGGAATAAAAGAAACAATGTTTCAGACAAAATGTAAAAATAAAAATGGACTAAAGGATAAGCAAATCAACAACTAGCAAAAATAAACTGAAAAACACATCTTGAATAGTTCTACCAAAATATTTCAATTTCAACTGATGATGATTGTATTTTAACAATTGAAATATTTTGGTAGAACTATTTAATATGTGTTTTTTAGTTTATTTTTGCTAGTTGTTGGTTTGCTTATCTTTTATTCCATTTGTATTTTTACACATATATATATATATATATATATATATATATATATATATATATATATATATATATATATATATATATGTATTAATATATATATAATCAAGTATTGCAAAATATGAACTTTTTTAATTCTTTATTATTTATAGATATTTCCGTTTTACTTACTTCTACACAAATTAATACTCTTCTTGCAAGGAAGAGTTCCACCCTTGGCGGCAAATTCATTCTAGTTTTAACGCTTTAATTTAAATAGATTGTTAAGCACTGGCCCGGTCAGTTTCTTTAGCCAACTCCAGCCACAAATACATAGTGGATCAAGACGCAATGCATGTCGTCAACTACCATTTACTCACATCGGCAATGGTCAAACTCCTTCTTTTCTTCTCTCTCTTCCTTCGCACCAAATATTCACATGGTCAGTTTGCACTACTAACTGACCAACGAGGTAAAGAGGTAACAGTAGTATGAAGTAATGTTAACCAGCGACACCAGGTGGGTCGTTGCCACTAGTAAACTAACATGTACTGAATTACTTAAACACGAATTACGTAATAGGTTTTAGTAATCTCAATTGGTAAACGCATTGAATAGTTACTGAAAGAAAAGTAAAATCATACTGTACCAGAATTTTAAAGTGTTCAGTCATTCACTACAACGAATAATCGATTGTTTGTTGCACAAAATAAGAATTAGTCAAATAAACTGGCTGCACGTAAAGCAATTATGCGATTTGTGTACTTTTTAGAAGTAGATTTTAATTATAACATCCATACCGTCTATCATCTTCTCGAATTGCTGTATAACTGAGTACGAAATGCACTCTGGTGTTCATGCTATAGTTTAGCTTTAAACTTAGGTGTCTATACCCTGTGCTGATACAGAGACTTGCCATAAATAAAAATCGACATCTCATCGGAAACGATCGTACAAAAAACTGCTGTTCATTTTGCAGTCTTGAAACGAATCTAAATGAATATATATTGAATTAGTTTTCCTCTTAATCATTTATATATATATATATATATATATATATATATATAATACATGCATTGTATTAGTTTCTGTAGATGTAAATCCGTTGAAACTCCAGTGATTATAAAAAGTGCTAAATAATATGTAGAGCTGTTCTTTAGTATAAATGTTTATCCATACAAACATTATTGGTTACATATGTGCATACATATTTCGGTGTTACTCTCTCTGAAGAGTACAACCGATACATGTATGCACATATGTAACCAATAATGTGTGTATGAATAAATAATTATACTATATATACATATGTGTGTGTGCAAATTTGGTATGTGTATATGTTTACTGTACGTTATTCACTCCTAAACTAATTAACCAGTGTTTATAATTTTTTTAACGTAGCGACTAA
Source organism: Sepiola atlantica (assembly GCA_963556195.1). Classification (NCBI taxonomy): domain Eukaryota; kingdom Metazoa; phylum Mollusca; class Cephalopoda; order Sepiida; family Sepiolidae; genus Sepiola; species Sepiola atlantica. Next base: position 67,411,154 of record OY744534.1, read on the forward strand.
GCTGCACATAGTGAGAATGTGGGATATATTTAGTTTTATGCTAATCAAAATTTTGTGAAATTGAAACAGTATGTATAGGATATTAGTAAATAAGTCGATTCCCGTTTTAGGGGCATGATGTGGGCACAACTTCCCATTTAAAAATGGAAATACATCAGCCTTTCATTTGATTAGATCCATAGTCATTAGACAACAGTGAGCAAGGTTACCTGATATTCAGTTTCTTTTGAAGATCCCATAAACTTTACATTGTAGACATTTTCTTGAATCAAAATTACGTAATGGATTTTGATCAAAATTTTAATAAACATAACATAAGGTGTATGATCATTATATTGTAATCCTCGTATGGAGACCTAAAGTCGTACATAACTGCTTTGTACGAAGAATTGATTTCACCCCTCCTGAGGAGGGTATTCTTATATATATATATATATATATATATATATATATATATATATATATATATATATATATATATATATATATATATATATAGCGCCACTCCTCCACTGGTGAGGGTAGAAAATCCTAAACGACGCCATCTGTAGGTATAAAACACTTTAATATATATATATATATATATATATATATATATATATATATATATATATAGGGACGAAACGTATACGTACATAGATGATAAGCAAAAACAAATATGTTATATTTGTCGCTCCTCGTAAAATAAGTAGAGCACTCTTAATGGTAGTACAAACACAGCATGACGTCACTTGCTTTATATGCATCATTCCTTCTTTAATATAAGTAGAATGCCTGGATATCGTGCCGCTTTTAAATGTGTTAAATTATCATTGTTTTTCGGCTTTTCAAATATTGGCCGCGCGGTTAACGACGTTGGATTCAGGTTGAAAAATACTTGTAATCCAGGGTTTCGAATTGTACGACCGGTAGTGAATAGTCATATCTTTATGCTGATGAGTCCCGATTGAAAAGGGACGAAACGTATACGTACATAGATAATAAACAATAACAAATATTTTTTTATATATATAGTAAGCAATGAAAATATATATGGCAATCAAGCTACACAGCTCTATTTACGTATCGCGCACTGTTGAAGTAAATACTGAAAACTGACGCATAAAAAATTATATCTCCTCATAATATTTTATGTGGATACATGAAGTACTAATCAAGGGAGGCGCGATAGCGCTCTATCCCTTAATAGACTTCAAAAACGACCTATGCTAGAAATCTCATTTCTTTGATCAGTCATAACTCAAAAACCAATATACCAAATTTTTTAAACTTTGCACACAATTTTCATTTGATAGGTTGTATAAGTGTGTAGAATTTCAGCATCATTAGTCAGGACAACCCAGAGATCCAGAAAGGTCAGGAGTGATTTTGTGTTATCCGTGTGTACGTACGTGTGTGCCACCCTGTATCTCATCAACTATTTGATGGATTCAGCTGATTTTTGGCAGAGATAGAGGTTCTAGGGTCTAGTTGATGGCATTTTAATTTCAGTTTACCATATACCTTAGTTTTCTAGAAAATTCAATAAAAACTTAAAAATTACCATTGTCTTGAGGCATAGCCTTTACAAAAGTTGTGACATTCCATGATAAATGCCAGTATACTGAAATCATATGCCCTTAATAGGGTTAAGATGAACATTCATATACACTAAATGTACAAAAGCAAGGAAATTCTCAAATTTTTACACTTTTATTGTTATTAAGGGTATGACTACATATCAACCAAGCCATTTCATCATCACATCACTACAGTATAAATCTCTATGCATAGGTAGATGAAGTGTGTGAGGTGCGCTGAAGAAAAATTCCTACCAGTAAAATACATAGCCCTGTTGTGCTCGCATACCCTTAATGACAATAAAAGTGTAAAAATTTGAGAATGTCCTTGCTTTTGTACATTTAGTGTATATGAATTTTCATCTTAACCCTATTAAGGGCACATGATTTCAGTATACTGGCATTTATCATGGAATATATATATATATATATATATATATATATATATATATATATGTAATATATATATATGTAATATATATATATATATGTAATATATATATATATATATCTATATATATATATATATATTAGCTAATATACACATGTGTTCTCTGCCAAACCGGCAATCATCAGTATAGGAGAAGACAATCCCTGTCTGTTACACGGTTCAAACCCCAAATAAGAAAGTCATATTTAACTCGGTAATCGAAGTGCGCATCGATGTGCCCACCACTCATTGTCTGGAAATGGGAAAGTAAAGTAACGTATTAATGCCATAAGCCAGTCGTCGTTAGCACTCGATAGGCAGGACCTAGAGTGTTGCATTCCGCTGTAAATGACGGCCTGTTGTCAACTTACTTAAAGTGCTCCATCAATAGAGAGTTTTGAATAATTATTTACAAATGATATTTTTCAAATTAACCTATATACACATGTGTTTCATGCTAAGTCTTCAATCCTCAGTATAGAAGGAGACGATCCCTGCCGGTCACACGCACACACACACACATACCTATATATTATTATTGTTATAATTAATGTTATTTGATATAGAAAATTATCATATCATACGGTAGTCTTAAGGGTAATATATTATTATTATTATTTATTATTATTATTATTATTATTATTATTATTATTATTATTATTATTATTATTATTATTATTTATGTGTATATTAGTGAAATTTTAAGCTGAATTATTTCGACACTTGATTATCGGGGAAATGGTAGTTTAATCAGTACCATTGGAGAGCCATGAATAGTATAACTGTCCTGTTTTTAAATCTCCGAAACAGTTACATGGTAGACAGCTGATGATCCCCGTGTTAATATTAGACGCTTAAGGTCTCCTGTTTTTGTTTCACTCTTAGATACTTAACCCCCCCCCTTTTTATTTTTTTTATTTACTTATTTTTTTATTTATTAATTTTCCAACGAATGTTAAGTCTGCAATATCTTGGATTTAGTTAGTTTCTCTGGGAATTTAAACTGCATTTTACTTTTTAACTTTTTAAATTTTTTTTTTGTTTAAAATGACTCAAAGCGTCTTTAGACTATATATATATATATATATATATATATATATATATATATATATATATATATATATATATATGGAAAAATATATTTGTGTATCTATTTTAAAGAAAATTAACCAGAACTGTTCAATGTAAAAGCTCGATAAATATTGACATTTAACAACAGAGAATATATAAGTAAATAATGATATTTTAAATTCCAATGACGAAGACTTTATTAATATTTTTACTTTCCGAATTAAAGAAAATCCAATGCAACTATTCACACTTGTTTAGAGCAATAACACCCCACCAGAATTACCAGAATCTTTCGTCATGCACCTCATCAGAAGATCGTCAGATACCTTTTAGAGGGAGAAAAATCCTCAAGCAAAAAAAAATTAAAAACCTTTTTATGCATTTTCCACAGAAAACTATTTTCTTATAGAAACCAGAACTTCCATTCATAGATAATTAATGAATGTTTACTATATATATATATATATATATATATATATATATATATATATATATATATATATATATAATAGACAATGGTAGTTAGATGAAGCATTGCTGGGAATTGTAATAAATGTATTCAGAAGGCTGAAGGCAATGCAGAGGGTCGGATTGATGAAAAGCTAGGAAAAACAAAAATAAAATTCCAAAGGAGAGGACTTACAGCTATCTATTTATTTTTCTTTTCAATATTACAAAAACAACAAATATGGTGTTAGCTGTGTGTGATATCCGGATGATTAGAAATTATTTAATATTTCGGGAAACTCTTCCCCTTATCAAAAATGGAGACTGTGTAGAATTCACTAAGATGAATGCCAGAAAGTTGAACTGGAAACAAGCCAGTTCCGCAGAATAAAGATGCTGCAGAAAATGATAAATCAATATATATATATATATATATATATATATATATATATATATATATATATATATATATATCGAACTCTGACTGATGATCCTCATTCTGGATTCTTTGAATTACCCTCGGACTACTTCACACAGGATGAACGAACTCTACTGAATAATCAGCTTCTGAACAACAACTTTTGGACTCCTAAATACTTTGAGTATTCTTTTTCAAAAATGTATTTAAAATATAACAACTGTGTTAGTTTTTATGTGTTTTTGACGGTGACTACCCTAACTTTACGTTTTCTTCTCAACAAAAAGTTCTTTATCTTCTGTTTGTTTTGTGCGTGTATACTTTTTCAAAGTTAAATTTTGCCGATTATATTTACAATTATATTGTCGTTTTTTTAATAATCTGATGAAAAAAGTTCGTCTTTGAAAATCTATGGATTAAGGATATGAAACTCATTGCTTTGAACTTCTGATTTTTTATAAATATTGTATATTTACAATTTTGAACTCTCATCTTCTATCTGTTGAAATAAATTGATTGGTCTATTTAATATAATGAGCTTTATATTATCACGATAGATCATTATTAAACAATAAATCGCTTATTTTTTATTCAATTGTCTATTCTAATATATATATATATATATATATATATATATATATATATATATATATATATAATAAATATTTGTTTTATTTATTATCGATGTATGTATACGTCTCATCCTTTATAACTGGGACTCATCAGCATAGAGCTATAACTATTCCCTACTGGTCGCGCGATTCGAAACCCCGGGCTCCGAGTATTTAACAACTCAAATCCCGACATCTATAACCACTTGGCCGACGACTGGCTTATGGCATTAATACTTTACTTTACTTTCCCATTTCCAGTGGTGGGCACATCGATGCGCACTTCGATTAGCGAGTTAAATATGACTTTCTTATTTGGGGTTTGAACCGTGTAACAGACAGGGATTTTCTTCTCCTATACTGATGATTGCCGGTTTGGCAGAGAACACATGTGTATATTAGCTAATATATATATATACATATATATATATACATATATATATATATAGCTGAATAAACAGTGATCATTTTAACACTTATGCCAGTGGCTGGACGTCATAAGAGCGTTCTACTTAATGAAAGGAACGATGCATACATAGCTAGCGACGTCATGCTGTGTTAATACTACACTTACAGTGCCCATCTAGAGGGTTTTCTAGGAGCTACAAATAATAAATATTTATTTTGTTTATTATCTATGTACGTATACGTTTCGTCCTTTATAATCGGGACTCATCAGCATAGATATATGACTATTCACTTCTGGTCGCGCGATCCGAAACCCCGGGCTCCGAGCATTTTATAACTCAAATCCCGACATCTCTCTCTCTCTCTCTCTCTCTCTCTGTCTCTCTCTCTCTCTCTCTCTCTCTCTCTCTATATATATATATATATATATATATATATATATATATATATATATATATATATATATATATATTGATACTAGCTTGAGTACCCTCCCTTGGACGTGTTTATTATAATGAGACCCACTTGAAACCTTGAGTAAGTTAATAAGTGCAAAGGGGCTTGTCAGATATTACTTTGAAGCAGTGAAAATCAAACTGTTTTGGTGAACATTGTTCGAAAATGAAGTTTACAAGACTGACGCCATGGGCTGAGAAAAGTCTTACTTCTGTTTAGTTAAACCCTTCCATTAATGGGTCTTAAAATTACCGTAATGACCACTGATTGTAGATATGCTTGCTTTGTATATACAAATGGCGAGCGAGTCTCTTTATTTCTCAGTAGATGAGAGCCGAATCATAACTGATAATAAACACATGGTTTTTTAATGATCATCTGCTCAGCTTTAAACGGACGCGTGTTTACGTTATTGTTATCTGAACGTATTTATTTATATGTATGTATTTTATTACTGTATTCTCCTTTATGTGTACCATAATTGTGTACTTAAATATATGTAACTAGTGCTATGCATCCGACGTTGCCCGGTTGGAGATATATTGCTGGTCTGAGGGATTTTTTTTAGTAAAAACAAAATCAACAAGCCGCGCATGCGTGGTCCCCCTCTGTATGTGACTCGATGTGGCGAGTGTAAAATGCAATAAATTTGGGCAATTTGGGGCATTTTTGACCCCCCCTTTGCCCCCCTGGGGGTGCAAACCAGAATTTTTCTGATGGCAACGATTCTCATTTTATATCCAGAACAATTGCCTCTACATTTTGACCAAGTTTCAGAAAAATTGAATGGATGGATCAAACGTTATAGGAGAAAAGGGGCATTTTTTGCCATGTTGGGGGCTTTTGACCGCCTGGGGGCGCGAACCAGATTTTTTCCAAGGTCAGCGATACGTATTTTCTATTAGGAACAATTGCCTCCATAGTTTGGCCAAGTTTCAGAGAAATTGAATGGATGGATGAAAAGTTATGGGGCAAAAAATGTCATTTTTTGCCATTTTGGGGCCTTTTGACCCTCTGGGGGCCTAACCAGATTTTTTTTCAAAAATCGGAGAATGTCACTTTCTAACCTGACAAAAGTTACAACTTCATGCAAAATTTCAGAGAAATTCAATGGATGGTTGCGGAGAAAAATCCGGACGGACGGACGGACGGACGGACGGATGGACGGACGGATGGACGGACGGAAATGCCTCAAAACATAGCTATCCCGATTTTATAAATCGGGGGACCAAATATAATCATAATTAAGTTTTGAGACCCAGACAGTGCATGAATATTTTATTTTATTTTATATAGATATCTATTCAACTTAGTACGACTGTAACACGTCTTCATCAGAGAATAGTAAAATATTCTTCTTTTTTTTTTCGTGACATTTCGTCACTAAAATTGTCGTAGATGTTGCAACCGTGATCGTTTTTTTTAATGTGGTGCACGCATGTAATGAATTAGACATTCTTCATCTTTGAAAGCGTTTGGTATTTTGAATACATTTATATCTAAAATAACCAACGCTTTCAAAGAGGATCAAATTTATGATAAGTAAAATGATGCTTCGGAATTTTTTAGATTCGTAGAATTTGGTATATTCGGACTACTGTTCTCATCTTGATAAAATCACCCAACATGAGAACAGTAGTCCGAATATACCAAATTTTACGAATTAAATAAAATGATGTTTACAATGTTTGCCTTGAAAAAAAAGTTTTTTATAATATTTGTAATATGAGGTTTGGTGATTCAGACACTTTTAAACTGTGTTGTTACACACAAAATGACGTTGCTTACAAAAAGCTGTAAAACGGCAAATAAATTAAAAGTGTCAAATTCGAATTATATAAAAACGAATTATTTTAACATCTTAAACGTACCAATAAATATAATTATGTAAATGTTTAAGGATTTTTTATGCATTAAATACAGTGATATTCTTTATTTAATTTTATTTTTGTTTTATGAAATGATGAAAAGTTATCTAAAAATAACTTCGTTTCTTCACGTTCCTATTTCAGTTATTCTATGGATGTAACAGATAATTGCGCGTAGAAATTGAAGGAAAATCTCAGTGGTGTCTTGACAGGTATACAGTTTCCTACTATTATACAATTATATATATATATATATATATATATATATATATATATAAGGCTTGAAGAAGGGAATGGTCCCCGAAAATTTCCTACAGACTATCTAACAAAAACGAAAACAAAAACTGAAATTAAGATTTACTTTACTTTGCTTCTAAAATCGTCCAATAAATTCGAAGTTGTAAGTTGCACGTTTATTTGTTTATTCATTCTCAATTTTTATTAACCTTTATTTCTTTTTTCTCTTACTTGTGCGCTTATGATTTTCCGTTGACTTAATGAACCTATATACATATATATACGCATACATATATATATATATATATATATATATATATATATATATATATATATACATATGGAAAATGACAAAGGAAAGCCTAAAGCTATATTATTTATGTATTCATCAACATTTCGTTTTTATTGTAGACTTCCTAAGGATGAAGAATAATGCAGAAAAATCATACAGTCATTAATTTTGATTTGCCTGAATATGTTCGAGTTTTGAATACAAGAACAGACATGCTTGTGTTGGGAAAGTAATACACAGGGAACTGTGCAAACAATTGAATTTCGAATATGCAGACAAATGGCACAAACATAAACCAGAAACAGTACTGGAAAACGAAAAACACCAAATCCTCTGGGATATGGATATACAAACAGATAAACTCATACAAGCAAGGAGACCTTATGTTATTATAATAGACAAAAAGGAAAAATCTTGTAAAATCGTAGACTTCGCCGTTCCAGCAGACCACAAAGTGATGATAAAAAAAACACGGAAAAAACGAAGTAAATACACAGAACTAGCCAGAGAACTGAAAGGAATATAGAGCATGAAGAAAGTTAGTATAATACCAATAATCGTAGGAGCACTAGGAACAATCCCCCAAAACCTGGAGAATAGACTGGGAGAAATTTGAATCATACAAAGGACGGCAATGATCAAAACAGCTGCAATCTTAAGGAAAATCCTCGAATGCGGAAACTAACACACATAAGCTACAAAGGCTAACCAGTCACAAGGAATTTACAACAGAGAAAACAAGACCACACGAAGAACACGACAACAAGAGCCAAGGAACAGAAACTGCAAAAAACAGCACTACATAATCTCCCCCCCCCCAATAAATTACACCGGCCTCAGCTATCACTACACAAAAATGAACCAAGAAACAGAAATTACAAGAAACACTATAAGCTCCTCCCGTTCCCCCACCTACCCACCCCCCAAAATTAAAAAGAATTTTTTAAATTCTTTTTTTTAAAGAAGGGAAGAGAAAAGGAAAAAAAGAAGAAGGAATTGAAGGGAAAAAATGTAAAAATTAAAAAAATAATTTTTTTTTTTTTCTTTTTTTGTTTAAATTAATTTAAAGAAATATTATTTTATTCATTTATTTTTTTAACTGGTGCCGGCCTAGGCTGACATCAGACAACATATTTGTAGAGGGTCAAGGAGGATGAGAAGACCGAGGAAGAACAGCACAAACCAGACCTCCACTGGAAAATTGCAGAGAGTGCTGAGACCTTGGAGAGGCTTGTTGCCACCCAAATCCCAGAGAAGACCAACTTTTACCTACAAATGAATAGAATTTCCCTTTGGTCTGAGAAAAAGCGAGGTTATATGGGATAAATAAAGGAAAATGTATAACTTTGAAATGTTAACGGTTGGATTTTGACTTTTTCTTTGGCTTTATTGTGGTGGATAAAACATGTACACTGATGAAGCCTTTTCGAGAATATTTTGATATTTTGTTTATCAGAAAAATATATGTTTAAGGAATAAGCACACACAATTTTTTGTGTTACAGTGTTTTCTTTTTAATCAAATTTGGAACATTGTTTTAATTGCTAGTATATATATATATATATATATATATATATATATATATATATAGAGAGAGAGAGAGAGAGAGAGAGAGAGAGAGAGAGAGAGAGAGAGAGAGAAGAAAAAAGAGTGATAAATATGCGACGATTGTCTAAATTTATTTCAAATTTCAATTGTTCAATGCAAGGTGTAATCAGTAATAAACTAGTGTTTATTTTTCTTTTCTTTTTTTCCTTAAGCTAAGGCTTTTCAAAGATCGTAATCTTATCATCAGAGGAGAAATACAGATGGATAAGTTGGCTTTCGAAAAAACCAAAGTTCAAATATTTGAAAAATATGAGAATTATTATTAAAAATTATTAAAATAATTTTTGTCAAAAAAAACGTATTGAATGAAAAGAAAAGTTCCGTGAAAAAGATATGCAAATTGTCCGGGTGATAAAATTTCCGTTGAAAAAAAGTATATATATATATATATATATATATATATATATATATATATATATATATATATATATATATATGTATACATACATATGTATACAGAGTAGTTTAGAGAGTGTTGAGCAAGTTATATATATATATATATATATATATATATATATATATATATATATATATATATATATATATATATATATATATATATATATACATAGAACAGATATTTATTATATTCCAATAACCATGGTTAGTTTTATTACTTTTATTTTTGTTTTTATTTTTTTCACATTTCCAAAAATTCCAAATTTCTGTGAGATATATTTAACGGTCCGTTTCATTTGTTTTGTGCCAAACAACATTTGTATGTCAATATCGTCTCTGCGACACTACAAAATCATCAGAAAAAAAAAATATATATATATATATATAATAAGAGTTTTTAAAAAGGTTTAAGGCAATGCGAAGATCCGGGTTGCTGGAAGCTGTGAAGAACAAAAACAGAACAAAACCGAAATAAGTCGGATATAGATCGAAAGGTTTGTTTATTTTTCTAGACAGCAAGGGTGTTAGTTTGTAATGTCCGGATTATCAAGAATCAATTTGATATTTCGAGAGATTTTTTTTTTTTTCTTCTTCCTCTCCTTGTCAAAAATAAATAAAAGAAAAATCCCGGGTACCGAGAAAATGCCAGGAGCGCTGGGGGGTTAAACCGGAAGTGTTCAGAGTAAAGTATTCAGAGGAAAACTAAATAGATTCTTTTTATTTAATTTTTTTTTTTTTTATTTAAATATATATATATATATATATATATATACCCCATATATATATGTAATTGTCTGTTGTTTCTATTTATTTAATTTTTATTTTTATTTATATATTTACTATTATTGTTATTTGTTTTTTTTTTTTGTTTGTTTTTTTTTTTTTTTTTTTTTTTCCGTATATAAAACGTAGTTATTACTTATAGTATATATGTTTGTCAACAGGCTGATTCCGGCATTAGATTTTAAATGTGTTGTAGATAGCTAATTATTTGTTGTCGGTGCAGTATATTAAAATTTAGTTATGCCTGGTTAAGTTTAATCCTTATTTATTGGTTTTAATTTATCTCTTAAATGCCTATTGTTTTAGTTATGGAAAGTTTGCTGGTTAAGGGGAGACACATCTCTTATTTTTGGTATTCTGTTATTCTGTTAATTGGCTTTGTATGTTGAATTTATTTAACTAAAGTAATGGTCAATTCTTAGTATAACGGATATGATTTGTGCAAATAGTGTTTATTATGGGGGGGGGGTATTATCTGGGGATGGGTTCGGGGGGGGGGGGGGTAGGTTATATGATGAAGGTAGAATTTAATTCATGTCTTTGGTTCAAAAATGGGCTAAGTTTGGAAATGAGAATAGCTTCCATCAGTCTTAGGTCGCCTAGGTTCCTGGTCGAGGCTAAAATGGAAACTTTTATGTCTTGTTGTGTAGTATTGCATGAGGAAGTATGTTTGAAGAAGGAAGATATATTTGTATTCATGTGTTCTTTTATACGTTGGTGTAATTGTCTTGTAGTATATCCAATATAGGAGTGGTTACAAATAGTGCATGATATATTGTATACACAGTTAGTGCGGTGGCATAGTCCAGTGGTAGGAATGGGACAATTGGCTAGGGAGCATGGTTCTTGGGTGCGTGTAGTGCGTTTTTTGGAAAGGTGTTGGCGTAAGGTGGTGCCGGTGTGGGTGAGTTGAATGTCTAGTTTTTCTTTATGTATTGCACTGCGGATGGCATTAGTGATTCTGTCGTTAAAGAAAGGTAGTTTTAGGAAGCATGTGTTGGAGAGTGTGTTGTGTCTGCGTGATCTGGTCTTGCTGAGGTGGGTTATTGTGGAAGTGGGGTAGCCGTTGGTGATTAGGGTTTGATGGAAGTCTTTGGTGTGTTTAATTTTATTGGCAGTAGATGAGCATTTATTTTGTATGCGGGTAATTTCATTACGGGCATAGTCTAGTTTGGCTTTAAGGGGCAGGGCAGATTTAAAATGAACAAATAGGTTTTTACAGGCAGGTTTTCTGTAGAAGTTGGTCTGTATAGAACCGTCTTCTGTGATTTTGAGGTTGAAATCGAGGAGAGATAGTGAGCCGGAGTCGCTAGGGTGTTCAATAGTAAATTTTATATGGGGGTCGGTGTTGTTGAAAGTGTCGAAAATGCTGATAGCTTCTTCACGAGATGAGGTGAGGACAAGAATGTCATCTATGTATCTAGTGAAGAAGATATGTGAGTGGCAGGTGTTGAGGGCTTGTTGCTCGAGTCTGTCCATGTAGGATATGGCTAAGAGGCCAGACAGGCTAGAACCCATGGGAAGACCAGTAATCTGTTTAAATATGTGGTGTTGGAAGGTAAAATATGTATTGTTAATGATAATGTCTAGGAGTTGGTGTATGTCTTCAGGTGTTAACCCGAAGAGTTCTAAGTTATCGGAGGAAGAGATGTGGTCGGAGATGAGGTCAATGGCTGGGTGTGCGGGTATTGATGTGTATAGGGAAACAACATCGAGGCTAAATGTGTATTTGTTAGAGCTTAGCTGTTGTTGTTGGAGTAGGTTTAGTCTGCTAATGACTTGGTCAGAGCTGCTGACATGTGCAGGGAAGGTAGGGAGTAGTGGTTTCAGGAGTCTAGAAAGTAGCCAGGAGATTTTATATAATGGTCCTTCGACGCTGGAGACGATGGGCCTAATTTGAGTGTGATTGCTGGTCTTATGGGTTTTGATAAGGTGGTAGAAGGTAGGGAGCTTGCTATTTTTAGTAGTGAAATTAATTTTGTATTTCTTAGGGAGGTTGCGTTTGGCGCAGATTTTAGACCAGGTATTGTTTATAGTATTTTGGATCTTAATGGCTGATATGTTAGGGGCAGGAGTGTATAATGTGTTATTGTCTAGGTGTTTTAGTGCAAGGGTGTTATAGGAGTCTTGCGAGACGACGCAGAATTCTTTGCCTTTATCGGAGGGTAGGTAGATTAAGTCTTTATCTTTTAGTGTTTTAAGTGTAAGGCGTTGGGATCTGGTGATGTTAGGGGTGATGTGGTGTTGTTCTTGTTGCAGTATGGTAAAGATTCTTTGTTTTAATCTGGTGAGTTTGTGGTCGAGTAGGTGGTTGCTGGGTGGAGGGTGTAGAGGATGGTCTAGTTGGTAAACCGGGAAGGATTCGTTAGGGTTGTTCGTGTTATTGGGGTGGTCAGGGGTATTGGAATTGAATGCCGAGAGCCATTTCAGGTGGTAGGCTGTTCTACAGAATTGGGTTTCTATATTGAATTTTGCATGGTCGTTCAGTTTTTGGGTAGTAATGAATTTGGGGCCAAGGCTGAGTAGATTTGTTTCATCTGTAGAAAGGGAGTTGGTGAGGTCAGTAACTAGGGGGTGGGTAGCTTGAGGAATGTTAAGGTCATGTGTGTGGTCGATATTTGTTCCACTAGGTGTTTGATGTTGAGGGTATTTTAATGAAAGCCAGGTGAATTTCCGTTGGAGTCTATTCTTCTCTAGGTTGAAGCATTGGAGATAGGCGTGGTCGACAGATGTGGATATGGTCTGTGCTGATTGGTCAGTTGATTCGGGGTCAGACGATTTCATCTCTGTGATGTTGCGGATGATTTTTTGTAGCTCGCAATGTAGGAATTTTATGATGTTCCTGATACAGTAGGTGTATAGGAACTTACGGGTTGGATAGAGTCTGGGGAGTTGGAGGCAAGCAGGTAAGTGGATATTCCGTATGGTGTTGGGTATGACATTATGTTTAAGGCATCTCTTAAGGAAAGTGATCTGGCAGCTGAGTCTGGCACGCTTCTCGGAGAGTCGGAATAGTCTTTTAATTAGTGCAAACTGTGTCTGGCCTAGACGTAGGGTTAATAGAAATTGGTAGTTTGCTGTAAGCATTGCTGGGAGTAATAATAAGAGTTTTTAAAAAGGTTTAAGGCAATGCGAAGATCCGGGTTGCTGGAAGCTGTGAAGAACAAAAACAGAACAAAACCGAAATAAGTCGGATATAGATCGAAAGGTTTGTTTATTTTTCTAGACAGCAAGGGTGTTAGTTTGTAATGTCCGGATTATCAAGAATCAATTTGATATTTCGAGAGATTTTTTTTTTTCTTCTTCCTCTCCTTGTCAAAAATAAATAAAAGAAAAATCCCGGGTACCGAGAAAATGCCAGGAGCGCTGGGGGGTTAAACCGGAAGTGTTCAGAGTAAAGTATTCAGAGGAAAACTAAATAGATTCTTTTTATTTAATTTTTATTTTTTTATTTAAATATATATATATATATATATACACCCATATATATATGTAATTGTCTGTTGTTTCTATTTATTTAATTTTTATTTTTATTTATATATTTTGCCTTAAACCTTTTTAAAAACTCTTATTATTACTCCCAGCAATGCTTACAGCAAACTACCAATTTCTATTAACCCTACGTCTAGGCCAGACACAGTTTGCACTAATTAAAAGACTATTCCGACTCTCCGAGAAGCGTGCCAGACTCAGCTGCCAGATCACTTTCCTTAAGAGATGCCTTAAACATAATGTCATACCCAACACCATACGGAATATCCACTTACCTGCTTGCCTCCAACTCCCCAGACTCTATCCAACCCGTAAGTTCCTATACACCTACTGTATCAGGAACATCATAAAATTCCTACATTGCGAGCTACAAAAAATCATCCGCAACATCACAGAGATGAAATCGTCTGACCCCGAATCAACTGACCAATCAGCACAGACCATATCCACATCTGTCGACCACGCCTATCTCCAATGCTTCAACCTAGAGAAGAATAGACTCCAACGGAAATTCACCTGGCTTTCATTAAAATACCCTCAACATCAAACACCTAGTGGAACAAATATCGACCACACACATGACCTTAACATTCCTCAAGCTACCCACCCCCTAGTTACTGACCTCACCAACTCCCTTTCTACAGATGAAACAAATCTACTCAGCCTTGGCCCCAAATTCATTACTACCCAAAAACTGAACGACCATGCAAAATTCAATATAGAAACCCAATTCTGTAGAACAGCCTACCACCTGAAATGGCTCTCGGCATTCAATTCCAATACCCCTGACCACCCCAATAACACGAACAACCCTAACGAATCCTTCCCGGTTTACCAACTAGACCATCCTCTACACCCTCCACCCAGCAACCACCTACTCGACCACAAACTCACCAGATTAAAACAAAGAATCTTTACCATACTGCAACAAGAACAACACCACATCACCCCTAACATCACCAGATCCCAACGCCTTACACTTAAAACACTAAAAGATAAAGACTTAATCTACCTACCCTCCGATAAAGGCAAAGAATTCTGCGTCGTCTCGCAAGACTCCTATAACACCCTTGCACTAAAACACCTAGACAATAACACATTATACACTCCTGCCCCTAACATATCAGCCATTAAGATCCAAAATACTATAAACAATACCTGGTCTAAAATCTGCGCCAAACGCAACCTCCCTAAGAAATACAAAATTAATTTCACTACTAAAAATAGCAAGCTCCCTACCTTCTACCACCTTATCAAAACCCATAAGACCAGCAATCACACTCAAATTAGGCCCATCGTCTCCAGCGTCGAAGGACCATTATATAAAATCTCCTGGCTACTTTCTAGACTCCTGAAACCACTACTCCCTACCTTCCCTGCACATGTCAGCAGCTCTGACCAAGTCATTAGCAGACTAAACCTACTCCAACAACAACAGCTAAGCTCTAACAAATACACATTTAGCCTCGATGTTGTTTCCCTATACACATCAATACCCGCACACCCAGCCATTGACCTCATCTCCGACCACATCTCTTCCTCCGATAACTTAGAACTCTTCGGGTTAACACCTGAAGACATACACCAACTCCTAGACATTATCATTAACAATACATATTTTACCTTCCAACACCACATATTTAAACAGAGTACTGGTCTTCCCATGGGTTCTAGCCTGTCTGGCCTCTTAGCCATATCCTACATGGACAGACTCGAGCAACAAGCCCTCAACACCTGCCACTCACATATCTTCTTCACTAGATACATAGATGACATTCTTGTCCTCACCTCATCTCGTGAAGAAGCTATCAGCATTTTCGACACTTTCAACAACACCGACCCCCATATAAAATTTACTATTGAACACCCTAGCGACTCCGGCTCACTATCTCTCCTCGATTTCAACCTCAAAATCACAGAAGACGGTTCTATACAGACCAACTTCTACAGAAAACCTGCCTGTAAAAACCTATTTGTTCATTTTAAATCTGCCCTGCCCCTTAAAGCCAAACTAGACTATGCCCGTAATGAAATTACCCGCATACAAAATAAATGCTCATCTACTGCCAATAAAATTAAACACACCAAAGACTTCCATCAAACCCTAATCACCAACGGCTACCCCACTTCCACAATAACCCACCTCAGCAAGACCAGATCACGCAGACACAACACACTCTCCAACACATGCTTCCTAAAACTACCTTTCTTTAACGACAGAATCACTAATGCCATCCGCAGTGCAATACATAAAGAAAAACTAGACATTCAACTCAC
>OY744534.1:67432509-67537509 GCA_963556195.1 Sepiola atlantica
ATAGGCATTAGTGAAAAACCTGCAGAAGCTTTGTAGAAAACTGAAGACGTCACGCCAAGCGCACAGTCTTCACTTGAATACATTGCACCCTGAAATTGCTTTCTATTTCATTCTTTGATACAACATATTCTTATAATCCGTTTTAACTATGAACTGAGCAATGAAAGAACACTACAAGGACACTGTTTTTCTTTCTGTGTTTACTTTTTTTCACACAAAACAAGACATATTGTTACTGGTGCGTAAAGGGCTACTGTAATCGGTGCCAGATTCATAAGAGGTGACAATCTGGATGGGGTGTTAGGTAGCAAGATGTTTTCATTACATTTTAATTTCTGTATGTTGGTACAGTCGGGGAAAAAGGGGGGCAAGGCTTAATAGATAACTATTTTTCATTAACAACTTATTAAGACAAAGAAAAATGAAGAGTTAGAAAAGATTGAGAGTTCAAAATGTCCCTCGTGAAAGGTGTTTCATCCATAATGAAAAATTGAGTACGAATGTTCATTTTGGCTGGTGCTGCGTGCGTTTACATGTGTGTAAATATCCCTGAGCAACCCGACTAGAAGCAACATCGGCGCCCTCACTGTAAAGATTCCCAGATATCGGAAAAGTTTCTACTCAAACGACTTCTTTTCTCAGATAGCTTGGCTTTGGAATTCCCTCCCTGATCCTTGTTTCCCCGACTGTACTAAAGTCGAAAGTACGAAGTCTACAGTATTTCGTAATTGTATTCATTAGATCGCAGTATTGAGGATTAAACGTTCAACTATCCAGAAAACTGTCACTTAGAAATAATTATTACTTAGCATTTTCATCTGTTGCGCCTAGGATTCTTTTTCAAAAGGTATATTGATTTCAAAATTTACGTAGATACTATCATGTTTCATCGGTTATATCTTAATAAAGTGTTCTTGTAAAACAAAATTTAATAAATGTAATAACCAGTGTGTTTGTAAGCGGGAGTGGTTTGAATGGCATTCTTTTTTGCGTTTATCTTATTGGTTGATTATTACGGAAATGGGATTGAGGCCGAAGCGGGAGTTGATATTGTACGGGGAACATGTGCTCAATAAGAAGGATAAAATAGAGCTAAATATGTGTACCTAAGAGGCAAATATAGTTATTAGATTTTGCAGTTAGTAATTTGAAAGCTGATTTATTTATGCCTGGTTGCAAGTTAAAAGACTAACACAATATTTTTTATTAACTAGCTGGCTTCGCTATTGAATTCCCATTCACTACTTGAAATCAATGAAACAAAACTAATCGATAAGCAAAATAAATATAACTACTGCTACCTCAAACTTAATCTCTCTCCCTTTATATATATATATATATATATATATATATATATATATATATATATATATATAGATATATATATATATCCATAAAGAATATATAAAAAAAATAATACAATTGATAAAGTTATGAATAAGTAAATTAAGATAAAGAATAAAGTGGTTAACTAATAATATAGAATAAAGGTGAAATTAGAAATAATACAGCTAAAATAAAAATAAAAATAAAAAACAGAGGTAACAATAAGAAGGTGATGGTAAAATTAGAAATACAAAATGTAAATATAGGATAAATATAAAAGAAATAATTCGTAATAATAGTACGAATTTAGAACTTAGAAGTATAAATAAAATAAGATTAAAGCATTAATAAGTTTAGAACCCAAAGATTGAATATTTTCTAGAGTTTTTTTAAGAAAACATCTCGCAAGGAGGTGAGTAGGGGAGGAGGGGGAGCAGATGGGAAGTTATGGACAACGGTTAATTTTTTTTTGTGGGGGGGAGAAATACACCTTATAAATAATTATTAGAGGAGAGGGGTCAAGGGTGACTAGGAGATAAAGGATGTAATAGAAAATGGAGTATCGTTGGGACCATACTTATATCCGTGCACCGACAAGTGCATGAGTACATGTGTATGAGTACATGTGAGATAAGAGTGAGGAGAAAAAAGTTTCTTTTAAATTCGACTGGTTCATAAGGAGGAGATAACGCGCTTTAGAGGAAATGATTATCTCCCAACGTGGTCCTATAGGAATTTGGGGTTCGAACCCACAAGTCAAACTGGAATGATAGTATATCAGGAAATTTAGTCTGGCGGTTATGAGTTAATTAAAGAGGATCGATTATAGATTCTGGATGAATTGGTTGAAGGAAATGAATGAATTGATTTAACCCACATTCTATTTGGAAAAAGATGTCGTCATACCTCCGAGGTGTTAGTCCTTATATCCTTAGAATTCCGTTTTAGATACGTTTTATGTATGTAATCCAGTTGGTTAGGAGATTCTGGACTTTAATTCGTAGATATTTGCCCACAGTATATTTTCTCCGTGGAAGTCAACTGCTGTTGCTTACAGTGCTAGAATGAGAGTGTTGGACGTTGGGATTTTTGAGTTATTAAACTTAAGTTAAGAGTGGGAGTTAAAAGTGGACAGTCTGGGTGGGGGTCGTAAGAATTTCTCACATAAGACCCCAGAAAGAATGACCAGAGACGAATTATATTGGAACTTGGCTTGAAACTCGCTAAAATGTGGAGTTGGGATATTAAATCACAGCTTTATGGCATAGAGATAAGATGACTCGTATTTGTGAAGGTGTTTATTTATAGGTTGGAGTCATTACGTACTTCTTTTTGATGTTATGTTGGGGGGAGAATTGATTTTGGTTAGATTAGCCCTTATAGTTGGGGACGCGGACTCGCACACATGCATGTACACACACATCGAAGTATACTCACAGACTTAAAATCCTGTCGAAATACATTCCTAGCTCACAGGAAAATAATTTTAAGAAATTTGGCAATAAGCAACAGGCATATTTAGGGTTGCTAAGAAGTACTTCTATGGATCCACGAAACCGGACAATATCATAGAAAAAAGGGAGGGAATTTAATTTATTATATTGTAACTAGTTTTAGTCATTAAAAGGTAAGTAGGCAATGGTCTTGATTGTTAGCGCTTTTGTAAAGTCAGGTTCATTTTATATTCCAATAACTATGTTATTATTATTTTATGTATATTTTTATTTTTTCACATTTCCAAAAAACATAACATTTCTGTGAGATGTATTTTTACGATCTGTTTCATTTGCCAATCATCGAGCTGAAACTTTTATAGAGACTGCAAAATAAAAAGGCACTGATAGTATATGCTAATACATATGTTGTCATATATTCCTCCATCTCTCTCTGTCTCTCTCTTTTTACGAACAAATTAATAACGAATTGAAAAAAGTTATTTACTAGGTAATATTGAGAATTCAAAATAGAAGCAGCAGCAGCCGAAGCCAAGAGCTTAAAAGCTGAATTACGAATTGTTGACCGGCATCGAGCTTTAGAAGAAGCCGCAGCAGCCACTAATCTACCTACTACCTTTTTACACATTCTTATTCGTTCCAATCTCTTCTTCTTGACAGCGCGATTCGGGCCGGACACACGTACGTTCACTTTTATTATATAGATGACGTAAAATTCCCAAATCGAATCTGTCATTCATTATTAGTGTGTAATGATCATTTAAATTTCTGCAATAATCTAGACGCACTCCAGCTTAGACATTTAACGACTATTTGTACTAGTCAGTACATTATAGTCAATTAATATATGTGCTGGTAATCAGTGTCTAAATCGAAGCTGGTGTCGCTGGTTTGTTCTAGTTGTATCTGGTTGTTAGCTCAAATTGACCAGGGTAATATTTGGTGTCAAAAGTTGAAATAGAAGAACAACAAAAATTGACCATTGGCTACTCCACTGGGCCTTTTGGCTAAGATCAAAGTGTAGTATCTGTTCCGATGGATACTGCACCCCATTGACTGGTATTGTCTTGGCCTTCGGGATTGATTTACGCCGGTCTGTGGGGCTGTCCTGTGCAGTTCTAGGAGGTCCATCCTCCCAGGCTTCGCCTCCCCTCTTTGAGGAGGAGTAAGTTTATTGCTTGCTGCCTGAGGCGCCCCTACCGGGGAATTTTTAAACCCAACTTTCCCGACCCGACCTTGGGTCACATCTTACTTATGGGAGTAAGATAAAAACTGGCTAAGATCAAAGTGTAGTATCTGTTCCGATGGATACTGCACCCAATACTGTTGTTGTTTTGGCCTTCAGGTCATGATTTACGCCGATCAATGGGTCTGTCCTGTGCAGTTCTGGGAGGTCCACCTTCCCAGGCTTTGCCTCCCGTCTTTGGGGAGGAGTAAGTTTATTGCTTACTGTCTGAGGCGCCCCTAATGGGGAATTCCGACGGGGCTGCCCAGGCAATTGTTGAACCCCACTTTCCCGACCCGACCTTAGGTCGCATCTTACTTGTGGAAGTAAGATAAAAACTGGCCTTGTGCCTAACTCCTGCAGAGGAGTAAATCAATACTCATACATATACAGGAAATACCGAAATGTGCGGTTAGCAAAATGCTAACAGTTTAACTATGAAATAAAAACGTGTTCATGTGAAGTCCAATAACTGTATGGAAAAAAGACATGTTTGAATTGATATATGTGTGAGCCGAGATGTAAGCGGTTGGTTAGGGTTAGGGTTAGGGTGGGTCTGGCCCCCCCTTGTCTATTTCTTATTTTTTCTTATTTTTTTTTCTTATTCCTTTATCTCCTTATAACCGTTGCTAATTGTTACATTTTTATTTATTTTATTACTTAGCTGTTTTACTCACTGAATACTTTGGTGTCTCTCTCTCTCTCTCTCTCTCTCTCTCTCTCTATATATATATATATATATATATATATATATATATATATATATATATATATACATATATATATATATATATACATATATATATATATACATATAAATATATATATATACATATATATATATATATATATATACGGTAATATATGTATATAATATATGCGTGTGTATAGGTATAAGCTGAAATTGAGTTTCTTTTCATATCATATTTCCATCCCCACGTACAAAATAATCGCTTCTTTAGCAATATTATCCGCGCAAATGATCGCATCGACAAAAACAGTGTAATTCATAACATACTATATACTGTCGGTAACATATTTTCAATAGTAAATATATATATATATATATATATATATATATATATATATATATATATATTATCATTATTTCATGTATTCACATAAAATGTTATAAGGATATATAATATTGTATGTATTAATTCTCAGTATTTACTTCAACAGTGCTCAATACGTGAATAGAGCTAGGTAGTAAGTTATGAAAATACATTTTTGGTAATTAAGCTACACACAGACTTCCGCGTTTCATCCCCATATCCATGCATATATACATGTATATACATACATACATACATACATACATACATACATACATACATACATACATATATAAGGATTTATTTTCTAGAGAAATAAAATAAAACAAATTCATATAGCTGGCAGATGTCGGAGGGTAGGAGAGTTTAACGAATGATGACACTTGTCCAACGTAAGATATACTACTATTAAAATAAAATAACAACATGTTATCAATTATATAAGCGGCTTCTCAAGCTGGCCTCTGAGAAAATGACCTTATTTTTAGTCACTTCGTATCTCGTTTCGTAACTTGGTCGTTAGGTCGTACCTGGTGTCGCTGGTCAGCAGAAGTATATATTTTCCTACTAGTGTTACCATATTGGTCAGTTAGTAGTTCATAGCGACTATGAAATAGTTTTCTTTTAGAGGCGAACGGGAAGAACGAGAGGAGACTGACCAATGCCGATCGTTGGTAAATGGAAGGGTAGATGAGGGGGCTGGAGCGTTCGTCGATTTCTCGTTAGTTGTTGGAGTTGACTAAAGAAGGCAACAAAAGCAGCAGTGGTCATTGTCTTAGAAGGGGGGTGGGGTCAAAGATGAAAGAAGACTTCAATGTTACATAAATAAATTATGATTTATTTATGTGACATTGAAGTATTAGAAGAAAACGATTACAAGCAAATGCACACAGTAGAAGACGTTATTATTCGAATTCAAATAACGTTTATTTATATTAATAAATGGTTGCAATCCATTCAATATTCGCATAGATAAATAGATAGATAGATAGATAAGTAGATAGATAGATAGATAGATAGATAGATAGAAAGAAGGACGACAGAAATTGAAAAAAATTACACCTTCTCCTCACCCTGTGTGTGCATTTAGGCAGCATGTTTTCACTTAGACAAACAGGTTTTTGTTTAATTAGGCTTTTTTTTATCTTCTCAATCCTTCGATATCCCCATAGATAGATAGATGGATAGATAAATAGATAGATAGATAGATAGATAGATAGATAGATAGATTAATATGAACTGAGATAGATAGATAGATAGATAGATAGATAGATAGATAAATAGATAGATAGATAGATAGATAGATAGATAGATATAAAAATAGATAGATAGATAGATAGATAGATAGATAGATAGATAGATAGATAGATAGATAAATAGATAAATAGATAGATAGATAGATAGATAGATAGATAGATAGAAGAAAGGGCGACAGAAATTGAAAAAAAGTACACCTTCTTTTCACCCTCTGTGTGTATTTAGGCAGCATGTTTTCACTTAGACAAACAGGTTTTTATTTAATTAGGCTTTTTTATCTTCTCAATCCTTCGGGTAATCCGTCGCGTATTTCTGTCGAATTAGCGAATATAAGCTCCGTAAGTGTTTTATTCTTCCACTTATTGCAAGTACTTCGGCTGGCTTTTTCAATCGTTATCAGACGGTGGGTTCGACTTGCTTATTCAGTTCGAGTTGTGCGGCAAATTTATGATATTTTAAAAGAACCTTTGGGTGATTAGATTCCGTATTTGGAACGTGATCACGTATTAGGTGCGTGGCTAATTAAAATTTACAACATTTGAAAGTTTTCATTTACAATATTTTAAAGGTTAGACGTAGAATTTCTTATATATATATATATATATATATATATATATATATATACAAAATAAAAAATGCGTCCATGCTACTAACCGTGTTTGCTAGAATATATATCCCACAATTTATAATGATGCGTGCATTTGTATAGGAGATTATACTGCCTTATATGATTACACACACACACATATATATATATACTTATTATAAACCCGGTTAAAATTCTCTGGATTACCACCCTGTGGATATTTTTCACCTGGATTATTACCATTATTATATATATATATATATATATATATATATATATATATACTAGAAGAATACCCGTCCCAAAACGAGTAAAATAAATTCCCGAACACGATAGTTTTGCACCACTTTTATGTCCGCTTACGAAGATTAAAATCAATATATAACGATACTAAATCTTATGTCGATCAAAATTCTTATTCGAATTTTGATCGACACACATTACCCGATTTTGATTGTAGAAAATGTCTAAAATTTCATACAAATCGGAAGTATTTAAATTATTACTAAAAGCTTCAACCCCCTTTTTGCCCATAACTAAATTAAACTAAATATAGCCCATATTACTCGTCCTTATATTTAGCAGGACTGTTCCCAAATCTTCAGTGCAGGAAGATAATTGCCGACGGTCTACAGGCGCGAACTCCGACCATAAATCGCCACTGATTCGCAGCCAGGAGATTTACCAGTTGCCCACCAGAAATTAGCTTGGAATTTAAGAGGAATTTAACTTTGTAAATACCAAGGCGAGTATTCACAACAAGCGGCGACAGCAACAACAAATCGTGTAGGATCTCGCAATGATATATATATATATATATATATATATATATATATATATATATATATATACAAATTAAACAAGTTCAGATATATTGAAGCAATAAACTTAAAAGCAACCTTTTTTCAAAGATGGGCCATACCAAGTATAGCTTTATAAATGTTAATGATATAAATTAAGAGCGGCCTACGAAACGGCAATTACGTTTACTCAAACTTTTGCTTCATCAGGGCCGAAAGTTAATCTCATATTTCGGCCCTGACAGAGCACACATTTACTGCAATTCGATGTCAGGCCGTGCGTAGGCCGTTCTAAATGTTTATAATATATATATTTAAATACATACTAGGTATAATGTTTACCGTTTGGGCCCCTCATTTAGCTGGATTTAGATTGTTTTAATCTGGAATAATTCAATCTGCAATGCCAGATAAATAATTAAAAAAACAATAAAATCTTAAATTTGTCGCTCTCTGGTCGTTATATCTCTATTCTCTTTTTCTCTTCCACTTTCTCACTCTGTGTTTTTACTTTTAACTTGTCGGCGCAAGATTAAATAGGTTTACTACTTGTGGTGTTATTTCCTGTTTTTGATAATGGATGATTCCAATTATTTTATCATTTTCTTTTGTCATGTGCATATGTTTATATGATAATATGTACAGAATTCACTTTTAAACATATTAACCGTTCATTCTGAATCTTGAAACACCGCTGCTAATGTGAAGGGCCACACTGCGAGCTATCTAGATAAATCATACACAATATTACTTTTGAATTGTTTGAAAGTGTTAGAAAGTGTCCATGCTTGAGCATCGCTGTAGATGCGAATAAGCAGACAATAAGCGTCCTTTGAATGAGACGATAACGCCATATCCAGAATCATGATTTTCATTGTCTGATTATTCGCATCTACAGCCATGACCAAGCATGGACACTTTCTAACACCATCAAACAATTCAAAATTAATATTCTGTTTGATTTTTCTAGATTGTTTTTCTTAATCCTTAGGAAGTCTTGCAATAAAGACGAAACGTTGATGAATGCATAAATAACATAGTTTTTGACTTTTCTTTTTTATTTTCGAGATATACATATATATTTTTTTTCATTTATTAATTTTCCAACGAATGTTAAGTCTGCAATATCTTGGATTTAGTTAGTTTGACTGGGAATTTAAACTGCATTTTACATTTTTTTTTTTTTTTTTTTTTTTTTTATGACTCAAAGCTTCTTTAGACTATATATTGGGTATTTAGATCTGTATGGCTAGGTTTCCTTCCTCTTATCTAATTACTTTTCTGGTACCAAAGGTACTTAAGCTTTATTTTTTATTTATTTTTCAATGCAACTTTGATTCCTATATAATTTTATTGCTAGCTACCATATTGCAGAATGGTTCTTGGATATAGTGTTTAGATAGTATTATTATTATTATTTTTTTTTTATTATTATTGTTATAATTAATGTTATTTGATATGCAAATTACTATATCATACGGTAGTCTTAAGGGTAATATATTATTATTATTTTATCATTATTATTATTTTTTATGTATATATTAGTGATATTTTAAGCTGAATTATTTCGACACTTGATTATTGAGGAAATGGTCATATAATCAGTACCATTGGAGAGCCATGAATATTAAAACTGTCCTGTTTTTAAATCTCCGAAACAGTTACATGGTAAGCAGCTGATGATCCCCGTGTTAATATTAGACGCTTAAGGTCTCCTGTTTTTGTTTCACTCTTAGATAATTAACCCCCCCTTTTTTTTTTTTTTTTTTTTAGTTTATTTATTTATATATATATATATATATATTTTTTTAACTTTTTTTTTTTTTTTTTTATCATTTATTAATTTTCCAATGAATGTTAAGTATGCAATATCTTGGATTTAGTTAGTTTGACTGGGAATTTAAACTGCATTTTACATTTTTTTTTTTTTTTTTTTATGACTCAAAGCTACTTTAGACTATATATTGGGTATTTAGATCTGTATGGCTAG
This sequence comes from Sepiola atlantica, assembly GCA_963556195.1. Classification (NCBI taxonomy): domain Eukaryota; kingdom Metazoa; phylum Mollusca; class Cephalopoda; order Sepiida; family Sepiolidae; genus Sepiola; species Sepiola atlantica. The sequence goes on from OY744534.1 coordinate 67,442,203, forward strand.
GTTTCCTTCCTCTTATCTAATTACTTTTCTGGTACCAAAGGTACTTAAGCTTTATTTTTTATTTATTTTTCAATGCAACTTTGATTCCTATATAATTTTATTGCTAGCTACCATATTGCAGAATGGTTCTTGGATATAGTGTTTAGATAGTATTATTATTATTATTTTTTTTTTTATTATTGTTATAATTAATGTTATTTGATATGCAAATTACTATATCATACGGTAGTCTTAAGGGTAATATATTATTATTATTATTTTATCATTATTATTATTTTTTATGTATATATTAGTGATATGTTAAGCTGAATTATTTCGACACTTGATTATTGGGGAAATGGTCATATAATCAGTACCATTGGAGAGCCATGAATATTAAAACTGTCCTGTTTTTAAATCTCCGAAACAGTTACATGGTAAGCAGCTGATGATCCCCGTGTTAATATTAGACGCTTAAGGTCTCCTGTTTTTGTTTCACTCTTAGATAATTAACCCCCCCTTTTTTTTTTTTTTTTTTTTAGTTTATTTATTTATATATATATATATTTTTTTTTTTTTTAACTTTTTTTTTTTTTTTTTTTTTTTTCATTTATTAATTTTCCAACGAATGTTAAGTCTGCAATATCTTGGATTTAGTTAGTTTGACTGGGAATTTAAACTGCATTTTACATCATGACTCAAAGCTTCTTTAGACTATATATATATATATATATATATATATATATATATATATATATATATATATATATATATATATATATACAGGGTGCGTCAGGTATATGAGAACATATTTTCCATTTTATTAAATGATAAAAAAAATCAAACAAAAATATTCTTAATCAAAAACAATTATATAAACATGTAAGCTAAGGTATTGTTTAATAATTTCATTCAATGAAATTCCCCTTTACTTCAATGGCAGCTTCGATTCGAGACCTAAACCGACTGCAAGCGCGCTTGAGATGGTCCTCATCTATGTTGTCCATCACTCTGACAATGGATGCTTTTAGAGAATCTTTAGTGTTGTGGGGGTGTTTATTAACATCTCTCTCCACGACGCCCCACACATAATAATCCAATGGATTCAGGTCTGGAGTGTTTGGAGGCCACAAGTTTGGAGTGATGTGATCATAAAAATGATCCGCCAACCATTCCTGAGTGTTTTGAGCCTTATGTGCTGGTGCAGAGTCTTGTTGAAAGATGTAGGGCCTTCCATTTGTTACTCTATCGATCCAGGGCTTAACAACAGTATCCAAGACTTCAATGTAAGCAGCAGAAGTGACTCTTAGTCCTTGCCGAAAGAAGTGTGGTGGCATCACATGTCCTTCGTTGCTAACAACCCCCAAAACCATAACAGTTGCAGGAAATTTTGTATGCATGACTGTTGGAACTTCGGAAGGGTCATTACACAGCCATCTGTCATTCCTTCTGTTTACCTTTTGATATTGATCAAAGTTTTTCTCATCTGAGAAAAAACAAAGCATGCCTTGCTCAACAGGATGTTTCAGTTTGTTTAACAGCCTCTTGGACCTTATCAAACGATTCTCTTTGGTGGTCTCGGACATAAACTGGCCTCTCCTCATCACATAAGACTTGTAACGAAGATTTTCATGAACAGTCCTTCGAATTGTGGCTTCTGAAACATTCAGGTCTTTTGCGATGGACCTCATTGACTTTTGGGGGCTCTCATCAATAATATTCTGAACTTGATGAATAAATTCAGGTGTTCTAATCGTGTCTGACCGTTGGTCGTGCTTTTTACGTTTAGCAACCTGCTTACAATCACCATCATTTTCTTCTAACTCCCTACGAACTTTATAAACAAAAGAACGGGCGACTTTAAGAAATTGTGCGATTTGTAAATCGCTATGATCTGCCTTTATTGCGACAATTACAGCCTGTCTTTTCATTTGTTCCGTTACATTATTATCTGCCATTTTTCATTATCTGCAAAAAAAGAATAAAAATAATTAATATAACGTAACAATAACGACATTACGCGATGTTCTCATATACCTGATGCACCCTGTATATATATATACATACACACACACACATATATATATATATATATATATATATATAAGGAATACATTTTAATGTATACATATATAATTAAGCTACACATTTGCAAATATATTTTTATCGAATCTTAGATAAACATCTTCAAAACGAACTTTTTCTGACCGTACGTAAATTCGACAAATCTCCCCGGAACTGAACCCGTCATCAACTCATGAAGATAAAAACAATTTGAACTTCATAACACATTAATAAAAATCATTACTTTCCTCTATTTTAATATCTGCTATTTTCTTTCATAGATTTAAAAATTATATATGTTTTTCTTTTTTAGTTTTTTTTTTTAAGTTCTGAACGAAACCACATTTATCGGGCTAGTTTTCAAATAATATATACACATGCAAAGACACAAACTCACACAAGCCTCCATGTAAAATTTTACTTTAATTTAATTTTTTATTTTTAGCTTTATTTTAGTGCTAAAATATATGTGTGCATATGTGAAGCCCAAAATATAATTGAGACATGTAATTTTATATATTTTTATATATGATATTTTATTTAGTTTATTGTCAAAGCTATCTGTGGCATTGCTCGTTGCGTGTGTATATGTATGGGTATATTTGTATTGTTTGCGACTGTTGGCGTGTGTTTTTAGGTGTTGCCTTGAGTCTTACTGGTATGCGTGTTTAGAACTTGGTGATTTTGTGTGTGAGTGTATGTGCGTTTGCACGTGCGTATATCATATCAAAACTAGTCCGATAAATGAGTAAGGCTGATCGAATTACTGCAGAACTTGAAAATAAATAAATAATTTTCAAAAAATAAATAATATACATTTTGAATCTATGAAAAAAGGAAAAAGCAGATATTTTAAATAAAGAATAAGTTTGAAATGTCTACGGCAATTGATCACGTTTTGAGTTTCGGAGATATTTTGTGTTCGTCGAGAAAAGTTCTGCTCGAAATGTTCTAGCTATTTCATAGCTTTTCTTTTCTTTTCTTTTTACTTCAGTTAGTTCTTAGAAATAAAATAACCGCTTATGGGGCTAACACTTGATTTCTACATAGGTATCTAAGTATACAATCAATATTATGCTCTACCTCTCAAACTTTGAATTAGTAAAGCAGTTAAGAGCACTAATTTTCCTCTCCTGACCAGACAGTTATGTTATAGTTTACATTTATTAAATTCAAACTCACCAAAAATGTGTCTGCATATGTGTAGCCAAATAATGTTTATATAAATAAAATTAAAAAAATATATATAACTAATAATCAGCTCTATTTATTATTGAGCACTTTTATAGTAAGGATTCACTGGACGTAAAAACTTGAACGTAAAAACGTGGCCATAAACACTTGAGGAAGAAACTTTTCCCACTTAGCGTAAAGCAATAACCTTCAAAGAAAAAGAATAGAGTTCTACAGGTTACCGGTGGTGGTGTAAAAGGTTAACGAAGAAAATACTTGTGTGCTTTATCATATTTTATTCTTGTCAGTTGCAAATTCCGTGGTGCAAAGGGAATATTTTTAACACTGCTAATCACAGTTAGAACTGATTAGCCGTTCTGAAGATATGTGATACGTCGAAACAGCTATCTGTGGATGACCCTCTAAATATACATACTTCAACATGATTGCTACAGAACAGTAGTGTGTTGTTATTTAAGAGCTAAACCTATTAATAGCCGAAGTAAATGACCTAACATTATTTTGACTGAGTTGTCAATGTATGTCAACCTTCACATTTACTTTGACCATTCACTCATATCAAATTTTATTACCTAATTTGTAAGTGATAGTCATTTCGTATCCTATAGTGACCTTAGTGACTAGTGTCTTGATTGGAACTGGTGTCGCTGTCCAGCTTAAACATTTTATCCTACTGGTGTTGCCTCATTGGTCACTTACTAGCTTAAACTGACCACCGGGTTGTTTGGTGTTAAAGCAGAAAAGAGACGACGGAAGTGAAGCTGACCATTGGTGAACGTTTGGTGGTGGAGGGGTTAGAATGGAATGTCTCTATGCTCTTGTCTTGTTAGTGAACTAGTAGTGGCTGGAGATGTCCAGAGCAGTAGTGGACAATGAAATTAAAAGAAAAGGGGTCAGAACTGGACGGGAAGGGACAAAGATAAGATTTTCTTTGTCACCAAAAATATATTTGTTTATTTGGAAGCATAACATTTAGAAGAAAAAAACACACTTAAGTCGGTGCTTATTGTTTTGATTCAAATAAATTGTATTTATATTTAGACCTTGCTGGATTTAATTTAATATGTTTGAGAATACAAACGGCCGGCGAAATAAAACTGGAAAACGGTTGTTGCAATAACGCAGAATGATTTGCATCCATGATCAAAATATGCGGAGAATTTTTGTTATTAAGACCCCAGAGAATACTACATGTTATTGCCAGTGACTAGCGTGAAAACTCCTAGTTAGTAAACAAAAACAACAACAACAACAGCAACTGCAACTACAACAACAACAACAAAAACAACAACAATAATAATAATAATAATAATAATAATAATAAGTGTGCACTACTAGAGACCAAAAGAGGAAAACTGGAGACGACAGAGGAGATGAGGGTGCTAGGCGAGCAGGATAGCTACAAATATTTGGGAGTTCTGGAAGCATACACCATCAAATCTACAGAAATAAAAAAAAATTGGAAAATAATATTTACGAAGAACAAGAAAACTCTTAGAAACGAAATTATATAACAAGAATCTAGTAAAAGGAATAAACACCTGGGTAGTATTGCTAATAAGATACTCTGGACCAATCATAGGCTGGACGAAAGTAGAACACAGGCACATTGACCAAAGGACTAGAAAATTAATCAAAATGCACAATGCTCTACACCAAAAAGACGATACAGACAGACTCTACATAAAAATAAATTAAGAGGGAAGAGGACTGGTAAATATAGAAGAGTGTGTGGAAGACTAAAAAAAGAGCTGGAGAAATACATAACTCAGAACACGGAAAGGCTAATCATCGCAGCCAGACACACCGTTCCAACGAGCAACTCGAAGAGGCACTGAAACCAGAAACAAAAAGACAACAAAAATAGCTGGGCATTGCTAAGAAAAGGAAACTTGAACAGAGAAACGGAATCTTTACTTGTGGCTTCACAGAACAATGCGATTAGGACAAACTACATTAAAGTTAAAATAGATACAACCCAGGAAAACAGTAAATGCAGACTGTGTGGAAAATAAGACGAAACAGTAAATCATATGATATGTGAATATAGCAAACTCGCCCAAAAAGAATACAAGAACAGATATAACTGTGTAGGGAAAGTAGAACACTGGGAACTGTGCAAACAATTTTATTTCAAATACGCAGGCAAATAGTACAAACATAAACCAGAAACGTGACTGAAAAACAAAAAACATAAAATCCTCTGGGATATTGATGTACAAACAGATAAACTCATACAAACAAGGAGACCGGATGTTATAATAATCAACAAGAAGGAAACATCTGTCAAAATCGTAGACTTCGCCGTTCCAGCAGACCACAAAGTGAAGATCAAAGACAAGCAAAAACGAAGCAAATACACAGAACTAGCCAGAGAACTGAAAGGAATATGGATAATGAAAAAACCTGGAGAAAAGACTGGGAGAAATTGGAATCAAAGGGACCATTGAAACTATACAAAGGACGGCAATGATAAAAACAGCTGCAATGTAAGGAAACTCTTTGAATGCGGAAACCAGCCCGCTTAAGCTACAAAGTGTAACCAATCACATGGAATTTACAACAGCAAGAAAACAAAACCACATGAAGAACACCCCGCATCACAAACCAAGGAACAGGAACTGCAAGAAATATCACTTCATAATCCCCCCTAATAAATTACACCAGCCGTAGCAAACACCACACACACAAATGAACCAATGAACAGAAATTACAAGAAACACCATAAGCTCTTCCTCTTCCCTCCCCCGCAAAAAATGATATAATATGGTATAGTATAATATAATATAGTACAATATAATATAGTATAATATAATAGTAAAAAATAATTGTTCCATCCAAATCCCAGAGAAGACCAATGGTCCTTACTAGCGAGAACTCAATGGTAAGAGGCTGTTGTGATACTGCAAGGTTATTTGCGGTGGTTATCGAAATGAGGTGAAGAATACTGGAAATCTGGGGAGGCTTGTTGTCACTCAGACTCCAGGAAATACCACTGGTTATTGTCGGTGAGCAACCACTGACGATGATTTGTGTGAGAACACCTAGTTAGTACAAATAATAATAATAATAATAATAATAATAATAATAATAATAATAATAATAATAATAATAGGAAATTACACTTGCCAGAGAACTGAAAGAAATATTGAACATGAATAGATCAATAATTACCAATAATCGTAGGAGCACTAGGTACAGTTCCGAAAAAAAACTTGAAAAAAGTCTAGAAATTGAAGTCAAAAGGAAGACTGAAACAATACAATGGACGGCAATGATCATAACAGATGACATCTTAAGGAAACTCTTCGAATGCGGAAACCAACCCATATAAAGCACGAACACTAACAAGCCATATGTAAGTTGCAACAGAAATTAAAACAAAAATATAGAAGCAAAACCACAAGAAATCTCATAAACTGAACCCTTCCCCCTTCAAAAGACACCAACCTCGGCTAAGCCCACACAAAATAGTCGTAAAGGGTCAAGGCGGATGGAAAGACCTAGGAGGGAGAACAATAACCAGCCCGGCACTAGAAAAATGCGGAGAGTACTGGGACCTCGGGAAGGCTTATTGCTATCCAAATAACAGATAAGACCAATGGGCGTTGTCAGCGAGAAATAAATAGTTAACGGCTTTTGTGATAACGCAAAGTCATTTGCAATGGTTATCGAAAAATGTGGAGAGTACTGGAAATCTGAGGAGACTTATTGTCACTCAGACCGCAGGGAACACCACCGATTATTATCAGTGATGATGATGACTTGTTTGGGTACTCCTTGTGAGTACATTATAATAGAAGTAAAGAGACTTATTATTTTTAGTTATGCAAAAAGAAAAGCTTAATTGATATGCCAGACTGTAAATAAATAGTTGTGGGCTCACGGGGTCACGGGTATATATATATATATATATTGTTTTTAAATTCCCGAAACAGTTTTTCATGGTAAACAACTGATGATCCCTTAAAATAGTGTTAGAAACTAACTAATATAATAACTGTAAAAAATAAATTGACTTACATGAGTGATTTTCCACTGGAAGACTTGAGACTATAAGTTTTTTTTTTGTTTTTTGTTTTTTAATATTTTTTTTTTATATAGTTTTAATGGTTGAGAAACTTCCGAGACTATATATATATATATATATATATATATATATATATATATATATATATATATATATATATATAAACAATAAAACCAAATATACAAGCGATAGAATAAAATCAACTCAACAACACCCCCTCTCTTTTCTTTCATTCGCCCTTAACGATACCTATAAAACATTAACTGAAGTCTTCTTATTTAAAAGAAAACTAATCCTGAAGATAACTTGGAAAGTCGAAAGCGCTGGAAAAAAATGGCTGAATTAAGAACAATAGGAAAAATACTCTACGGACTGCCACCTGAAACCAGAAAGATAGCTCGACGGTTTTAGAACCTTACGAAGAGGATTTACAAACGAGAATGTTCCGTGACGTTCAACCACGCTTGCTTGGATATATATATATATATATATATATATATATATATATATATATATATATAATTATTATCCACATACCTATATGTTTCATCCTTTCGGAATCTTCAGTGTGAAGATAACTGTTTACGAACCCCTGGACACAAGTCACTTCTAACTTTAATCTACACGCTCCAACCGATTAGGCAAGTTTCAACAACTATACACAAGAAGAGGACTATACCCTATTTATGTCATTTTAAGCGGACAACACAGTAAGCCGTATTTCACAGTGTTCAACAAATCACGTAGACAGGAACATGCATTTTACTTAGATTAGACGTCTTATATGATTTCTAGTAAAAAGCTGTCCTGAAGATAGCTATAAATAATTATTTAATAATAAATAAGCAAACATCAAACGGCGCAAATTTTATGAAGTAATCAATGATTTGATTTAAAACACGAATGAGGACGAAAGAGAGATAAGTAATTAATTGATAAAGAAGACAGCATGGTAAATTTCGTTAAAAATATAAGAAAGAATTAGTAGATGAATGTGTAGTGTCTGATTTACGTCAGGTTACTATAGCAATATTTGGTCGTAGGTAGGTTAAGAACATAATATTTCGCATAAAGAAAAATTAAGTATGACAAGGAAAGCCCACTAGTAATCTGGGACAGAAAATTACGCTCGAAGTTACGTTACATACAGGAAGTCTGAAAGGCACGTATCAAATAAGAAAGTGAAATGATTCCTCTTTGCTTTAACTCTTCGAGAATAGCGGACGTATTTTTGGAGCTCTTCTCGTCCCCTCGCTTATACGTTTGAGTTGTATAATCTTAATAAAAATACCTATTGTAGACAATCAATTGTATGTGACTAATTAAAAGCCAATTAGCATTTACTTAAAGGAAATATGTAGATTTATGACTTTCCCGCTGTAACAAGTATCTAATTAAAAAAAAAAAAACAGTAAAGATATATTTGTAAAAAGACACCAAGACTAATACTGCCAGGAGATGATTTGACGAATTAAATCGAAAGTATTCGCGCAAAAGGAAAGAAAATTAAATAAGAACCCCACGGAACTTACATACACCAATTTGACCGAAACACTAAAAGAACTATTCGGAAAATTGAAAAAAATTCAAAATGGTGTTATCAAGCAAAAACACCCCGTGGTATTGAATAATGTTTGCCTAAATGAAAATAAACATCAATATCGAAATTTCGATACTTGTCTAAGTTAGCCATGCTCCATGGATTACATTTATGTACGTATAACATTAATAATAATAATAATAATAATAATAATAATATATATATATACATATATATATATACATATACATATATATATATATATATATATATATATATATATATATATATATATATATATATATATATATATATATATCAACGAAAAATAAGTCTAATAATGCAATTTTCCGCATCTTAATCAGTTAGGAAGTGACAGAATCGAAATAGTAGTAAACAACAAAAAATAACGCTGCAATCACCAATAAAAACAAATATATATATATATATATATATATATATATATATATATATATATATTTGTCAATCTGTCGTACTTCGGTTTTTAATTAGCATGTGAACATGCATCCACACAACCTTATCAGTGGTATACTCAGTACGACGTTTAGTTTGTCAGTATGTCACGTTTGAGTTTGAAGTATCTGTTAAAGATGCGTCAACGTAACTTTTTCAGTGGTATGGTCAGTACGACGTTTAGTGTGTCAGTCTGTCACGCTTGAGTTTAAAGTAGGTTTTAAAGATGCGTCCACATAACTTTATCAGTTGCATGGTCAGTACGACGTTTAGTTTGTCAGTCTGTCACGCTTGAGTAGCTTTTAAAGATGCGTCCTCGTAACTTAATCAGCTGTTTGTCAGTACATCGGTCGTTTTGTCGGTCTATCAGTTTCAGTATAAAGTAGCATTTCTATCGTCAAGCGCTCTGATTGATTCAGTGCATCTTCATAATACCCTTTCCGGCCTAATTAGCCTGCACACACAAAGAGATTCAACTCGTCGCGCCACCGCCATGTAAATTCGCGCTCATTCTATGATTAATGTAATTTTATCTCCGTCAGTTATCAGTTAGCATAAATATTATCATCAATTATTTAGTAGCGAAAGTGTTTTATTTTTCCATATCTGATTGCCTTCTTGGGCGCCCTGGGTTGGCGTCAGTTTGTTGGACGACCCTCCCTTTTCTTTAATTTATTAATACGAAGGCGAGGAGGCGCGTTCATTTGAAAGCACGGCGAGAAGCGCTGAATTAATTAGATAAACAGGCTGATGTGATTCGTGCTGGGATCTTTTGGCTGGAGAGGCTGACCTCCTGCAGAGTAAAACAAAATAAAAATCGATCATTTCAGTGACATCTCATTTGGTCATCACACCAAGCGTCTGTCGGCCAACCACCTCTCTTTTGGCCCCAAATTGACCCTTTCGCTGCGGACACTATGAAGCCATTTTGTTTTTAAATTTTGTTTTTTATTATAGCTCCTGGACCTTTGTTATGTTAACACAATATCTTCAGACTAACTTTTAATAATAACAATAAAATAAAGACCTAAGTCAATCGTGAGAATGCATACGTTCGTCTGACAACGTAAAGATGGGGCAACGTCTAATCTGAATCTTCTCTCTATTGTCTAAAGTACTTTCAAACTAATGCCATTGGAACCTTAATAACTGAAAAAACTATTTATCTAATCAGGCTCAAATGCTGGTGGTTGCTGCTATCAAATAACATTAGATAAATACATCAAATTTTGACAAATTGAGTCTACGATGAATAGAACGGAAGTTATCGACAAAAGTGTGATTTTCACCTTTTCCGCGATCTTGAACTTTGATATTAGATATCCAACAATTAATTCAGTTTAAAGTTAGACCATGAGCGATATTTTGAGCAAGTTTAGTGACGACTGGTCAAGCGATGTGGACACTAGGCTGTATACAGACAAACACACTCGACCTAAAACATAACATCAATCTTGATGGAAGTAAAAAGTGTTTGAAGACACGTCCATTAATTATGGGCCTTTAGTGATGAAAAGAGTTTACCAAACCAATACGTGACGGTCGGGCAAACAAACTTACAGACAGTTAGCTAAATATTCGCTATGCCAAGAAATAATAGAAAAAGAGAATGGTTGAGTAATTTTAGGAGTTTAAGGAATATTTTAATTTTATTAAACGTGAGCTCTTGTTAGAGGATTGATGGATGATTAGTTTTTTATGATTTGATTGTAGATTTGCTGATATCTCGGGTCAGTCCTCAAAAGAAATTAGGTGATTCAAAAATGTGTGTATTCGTCAGAAAGAGGCGAATTTTGCAATATTTAGATATGTATCAATGAATAAATATTCTCCAAATTTGAGTTTCCTTGGAGCATTTAAAAAATGTTTGAGGTGGGATAATATGGACAGAACTTCCAATATGAAAATTAAAGTATTTCAAATTTGTATTGAGTTTTAACGATATTCAATAGAGGCAAATGATGAGTTTGAAGGGTTAAACAGTTTCTCAATAGGCGATAATATACATATATATATATATATATATATATATATATATATATATATATATATATATATATTTTCTTTGTCGTACAAAACTTTAAAATGGCATTGAAGAGACAATATTTATTACTCATAATGAATTAAGAAATTAAAAAGATGAAAGGGCAGCTGACCGGTTTCGTACCTCGCTCAACAGAGCCAAATATCGAGGCAATGTATAAAAATATATATAAAAAGATGCTATGAGAATTATAGCGAGGGAAAGGGGTACAATATATATATATATATATATATATATATATATATATATATATATTATTATTATTATTATTATTATTATTATTATTATTATTTAAGATTATGAGATTAAGAACGTTTTGGAGTTAAAATTAATTTGGTAATAGTAGTAGTAATAACACGTTTTCTTCTTGAGCGATATAAAAAAATACATGGCGGCATGACGTAAGACTCCATTTTGTTAAGATCGCGCTTTTTAAAATGATATTACTTCTTCAGATTACAAGTTATGCACTAAATAGATTGAAAGTCAAAATGGTTCCTAATTAAAAATGATTTTTAAAAAAACAACATAAAAAGATTTTTATCGCCTATAAACATTTTTTATTGTATTATGTTTACCCCTTCTAACTCTTCATTTATCTCATTAGACGAATGCAATCTATTTGTTTTCGTCCCCAAAATAAAGAAATATCGAACGAGTGGTCAGTTAGTGGCGTCACCCCTTTCTACGGTTGTTACTTACGTCTGCCCCCCCCACCCCCACCCCGTCTCTCCACTGATCCCTTTGCATAGACGCTGTCCACGGCGACTTTGACCGTTTCTACTAACCCCGACCATAGCCATTGTATAATGATCGCTACCAAATCAAATTCCTGTTGACTAATGCGTGAATTAAACCAAGTACAACCATATATTGTGGTCAGCGTTGACTTTAGTGTATTTGATTTAGTGCTGACAACCACTGGGCATGGGATTGAACTACTGCAGCGACATCAGATCCTTACTAAACGCTTGGTAACCAAAATGGACTAAACCATAAACGTGGACGCTTTGACTGAAATGCGGTCACCAGCATCACCCCCTAGTAGCAACAACTCCTCATTCTTTTGTGTGTTCTGGGATAAACCTTCACTGACTTCGTATGCAACCGCTGAGTTTTGGTGTACTTGGCATAGGCGGTAAAAGCTTACAATCTTGCAGGTTAAAAATATAGCTGCGAGCAACGAGGAGGACTTCGTGCAGACCAGACAATCGTGAGGCACGATCTTCATGAGCGTTATGCCGAAGTCCGACTTGCTTAACAAATCATCATCATCATCATCATCATCATCATCATCATCATCATCATCATCATCATCATCATCAGCAGCAGCAGCAGCAGCAGCAGCAGCAGCAGCAGCAGCATAATCATCATCATAATCATCATCATCATCATCATCATCATCATCATCATCATCATCATCATCAGCATCATCATCATCATCATCATCATCATCATCATCATCAGCATCATCATCATCAGCAGCAGCAGCAGCATAATCATCATCATCATCATCATCATCATCCTCATCATCATCATCATCAAACGCAGTGTCAGCAACCCCAGTTTGTACCACCCAAAAATAGTCGTAAAATATCTAGAGTGACGGAAGACAAGAAATAGAAGTAAACTCTCGAAGTGGCCAATTGTCATTCAAGTTCAGTAGAAAACCATTGACTGTTTTCAGAAACAGTTCGATCTGTGATTTTGTCTCGACGATGAATAATCTTAAACAGTGTGGATATGCCGTTAAAACAAACATAACCTTTAAAATCCAGTAGAAATAATGTATATTTCTTTTTAGCTTCTTTCGGATGCAATTCTGGGTAATTGCTCCTTGTTGCACCTTCAGACTGTAAATTGGAATAATACTTTTTCAGCATTTGTATTTCAAGTGAATCCCATATAATTGACCAACAGCATATTATATTACCTGCATTTTGGCTAGGATAAAAGCGTAATACCAGTTCTCTTCCTAATCAGGGGTTGAGAAATTCTTCTAAAATAAGACAATTTTTCGTGTCGTCCTAATCCAAAGTGGCCTCGTTTTAAGAGGGGGTTTCCCTCACATTCAAAACCGCTATTATTATTCAAACTTTGCGCTGCTGAGAAGGCAAGTAAATGGAGACATTGTAGCACAAAAAAAAGATCCAATCATACAATTTTAAGATTTTTTTTTGAATACAGATTGCTACAGGTGAATTGAGGAGCTGGATTTACATACATTAAAACCGATATTGTGTTAAACATTGTCCTGCCGTGAATTCAAACAGTCAATTGAATATGAATTTTTCGAACTATACATTGCATTAAATATAATTAGATGCACGAAGCTAAATGTCCAATTAATGCATCTTATATTAGACAGGCAAATCTGAAAACAAACAAATAAATGCAAAAAAAGAGTCAAGAAAATTACCGATTGAACCGTTCACAAAATAAAGAAATATCAATCGAGTGGTCAGTTGCTTAATAACCTTCTTTTACTACAGTATTTTCTTTCGTCTGCCCCCCACCCCAGTCTCGCAAGAACAATGTCCACTACGGCTTCGACCGTTTCTACCAACACCAACCATAGCCACTAGTACAATGACAATTGGAATGGCTACCAAATCATATTCTGTTGACCAAAGCGTCAATATTTTATGAAACCCAGTGACACACATACATCGTGGTCAGCATTTGCTTTAGGGTTGACCAACAACTGGACATTGGATTGAACAACTGCAGCGACATCAGATCGTTACTAAACGCTTGGTACCAACATTGACTAAATAATAAAAAATATACGCTTCGGCTGAATTGTCATGATCATGAACATCCTCGTCCTCCCCCGCCGCCTCTTGTCGTCCTCGTCGTTATCGTTGTCGTCGCCGCCGCCACCGTCATCATCATTATAAAATTCTACTACTACTACTACTACTACTACTACTACTACTACTACTAATAATAATAATAATAATAATAATAATAGTTATTATAAATAAAACTCGGTTGTCATATTAATGTAGGCACCGCAAACAATGTTTTGAGAAAGGGCAAGACCTTGGATAGAAAGCTCCATCCAGACATTCTCTGGGAGGACACGAGCAGTACTAAAATACTGTGGAGGCTTATTTTTACTCAGATTCCAAAGTAAGCTAACGGCCGTTATCAACGAGTACTCAATTTTAAGATGCAATGTTGATCGAAAAAAGCAGAGAGTACTTGGAAACTGAGGAGACTTGTTGTCAATCGTCAGGCTTAAATGCAGGTTGGCCTGGCGATTCCCCCCGGGGATAAAACACGGAAGCTTCTGTGTAGCTCAATTGCCATGAATATATTTTCATAACTTACAACCTAGCTCTACTCACTGTTTAAGCAAATACTGAAATCGACACAAAAGATATTATATCTCATTATAACATTTTATGTGGATACATGAAATAAAAATATCAAAATAATATATATATATATATATATATATATATATATATATATATATATATATATATATATATATATATGGGACTTACAAAAGTAAACCAAATAAATTGCATAAAAAACATAAAATACTCTTTTATTAAAAGAATTGCTGAGCATAATAGATGTTCATATATATATAAGCCACGATATTTTTATTAGAAAAGGATTTGAGAAAAAGAAAAAAGTCTACTGCATTAGTTTTGTTTTATGGCATATCAACCGTTTTTGCGTATTTGATACCGAGGAGCAATATAGAGTATTACATATTTTTTCTATACGGTAAATTGAAAACTAGCTTCAATTATTCAGAAATTGGGTGGGAAATTGTGAGTTATTTATTTTAAGAAGAGCGTAACTGCCTAATTTAATACGATAGATACGAAAAAGGATTCGAACTCTGCGTAGATAATTATATAGTCTGCGACCGTATCTATTCACCAAACCTTGCACCTATCATCATTTTATATTTATCCATTTTATGTTTACCAATATTTTTTTAGCTCAATATTGTTGCTATTATTAGTTTTTATTTAATTTACTAAGAATTCCCACACAAGTCATTGCTAGTGATTACTCACTAAAAAAAACAGTTGAGTTTGAGTGAGAGCAAGTCTCTCCAGATTCCCAGTACTTTCTGCTTCTTTCAATTACCATTACAAATCACTTTGCATTCTCAACCCAGCCGTTTACCATTGTGACTTCACTAAGTCAGCCGTTAGTTGGTTCTGGAATTCGAGTCACAATGAGTCTCCTCAGGATTTCAATATTTTTCTATTTGAGGTCTTCATTGTTCTTTCCCTCCTTGGTCTTTTAATTCTCTCAGACTTTTCATGAACATGTTCTTTGCTAACAAACAAGGTTGGTGCCATCGCGTTTTTTAGTTAATTCGATTATTATTAGTAGTAGTGGTAGTAGTAATAGTAGTGGTGGTAATCGTCTTCTTAGAAGTATTTTGATGAAGACGACGACGACGACGATGCTGATGATGATGCTGCTGCCGCTGCTGCTGCTGCCGCTGCTGCTGCTGCTGCTGCTGATGATGATGATGATTCTACTGCTGTTGCAAATGAAGATGCTGATAATGGTTGTGGTGGTGGTGGTGGTGGTGGTGGTGGTGGTGGTGGTGGTGATGATGATGATGATGATGATGATGATGATGATGATGATGATGATGATGATTGTTCAGGCAAAACTTAGTTTTTTTTATTATTTCGTCCATTTTTGGTACCAAGCGTTTAGTAAGGATCTGATGTCGCTCACTAGTTCAATCCAATGTCCAGTGGTTGGTCAGCCTTAAGGCCAATGCTGACTACTAGGTATGTGTGTCACTGGGGTTCATAAAGTATTCACAAATTGGTCAACAGGAATGTGATTTGGTAGCCATTCCAATTGTCATTTTACTATTGGCTATGGTTGGTGTTGGTAGAAATGGTCAGAGCCGTCGTGGACATTGTCCTTGCGAAGAGGTCAGTGGAGGGACGTAAGGGCCGTAGAAAAGGTGGGGGTGTATCCACCAACTGACCACTCGATCGATATTTCTTTGTTCTGGCGATGAAGAAACAATAGAATTTGTCTCGTTGAGGACTTTTACGAGTTAGTTTCCTTCGCGATGTGTTTGACTCATTTGAGAATTTAATAATTTGTTCTTTCAATTCGAGTCTGATAGAAGATGCATCATTTAAAGGTATATTTTTATTTCATGTAAGGTGTTGTTTAGGAAAGTAATATGTAATGGACTGCTTAAAGATGTTCCTTTTGTTACAAACGAGTCACAGCTTATAAAGACCCGCAGGCCACTCGAGGATAATGGTTTGGCAGGTAGACGGTGAAAGACCGAGGTGGTTAGTTAAAATGTTTGTAACGTGTCAGAACGTGACTATTTAAGAGGACAGCTCAACAACAATTTGTTTACATTGGACTTGAATACGGCAATGTGATAGTCAGCTGGGAAGCAGCCACGCGGTTCTGTGTTCCACAAACAGGCAGTTCTAGAAAATAAACTTTGCTCATAGAAGCTCTGCTAAGTTCTAGATACACAGAGGGAGAAATTGAATTTATCGGCGAGTTGTTGTAGCTAAACAAGTTTTTTGTTGTAAATATGTTTTATTGGGGGGGCATAGATTGAAGCTCAGTCGAGCACCGGCTATGAAAATAACACGAGAGTAGAGAAAGAGTAGCAACGCCTCTTTTGTAAGAAAGGGGTTTTAGGGTAGGGAAGACGATCTAGTAACATGCTTCACAAGAAAGCAAAGTCAGAGACAAAATCAGTTTTAATGTGGGGAAATATTGCTACCAATGTAGGAGTAATCTGGATTGAGATAAATTATAAAAAAATGCTTCAGCCTAGAACATGTTGTTCTCCTCTGATCAATGACGGAACAGATACTACACTTTGATCATTTGCTGAATGACATGTAATAAAGATTGTAATTGCTCACGTCTATGGGGGTTACTTGCAATAATGTTGCTTAAGAGAGTATTAATTCTAAATGACACGCCCCCCCCCGAATAGAGGAGAAAACATAGAATAGCATCGCCTATAGAAACCCTAGAGATAGATAAAGGAATAATAGCCCAGTATTACATACGAATGAAAAAAAAAAAACGAAATAGTTTTAAAGTTTTTGTTTGTTTGTTTTTACGACATACCAACTCTGTATACGGATGTTTATTGTCGAGACACAATCACATATTGTAATTGATTATTTGCATACGATTAATTGAAAACACGTGCGAATGGAAATTGCGTCCATTACAGTTTTTCATGATATTTGTTCACATCACTTGTAGGTGTGTCCGTTTCTTTCCTGAGATGTTCAAGGATAGCTCTGCTCTTCGGGAGAAATCGACTCTGAGACTTCTTGGTCTTTCTTTCTCATCAAATCCATTTTATTCATTAGATATATTGCTCTTATTGCTTCTAGTAAAATCATTTCTCTCTAGCGCTCAAAACACTTTTTCACAGCTGAGGCTATTCTCTATCTCTACAAATCAACTATCAGACCATGTATGGAGTACTGTTGTCATATATAACTCGTGAATCTCTGTCTTATTTGAGGGTGCTTGATAAATTGCAGAAATGTATCTGTAATTTGATCGGCCCGACCCTTTTTTCTTCTATGAAAACCCCTCCTCTCTTTCTCATAGACGTGATGTTGCTAGTTCTTTATAAATACTATTATGGCACGTGTTCTTCAGAATTGTCTGATCTATTGCCTGCTTTTTTGTTGCGTCTCGTTTTGTTCCTTGGTTCCAAGATTTGCAGGCTTGAGGAACTCTCCTCCGATTGACTGCTTTCCACGTATATATAGCCTTGGTCTTTTCAAGACTTTGTATAATAGGTATCTCATGTCTTCGCGATAATCGTATTCCGTTCTTGTTAGTTCTTTACATCAATCTCTTCATGCCTTGTCCGGAGCGATTTCCATGAACACAAATCGAAACACAATGGAATTTGACAATAGTTCTGAGATTACCATTTTTTTTTTGTTACTTACATTACATCGGTTTTGAAGCCGTTATCATAATCGTGGTTGTTTTTATATTCACAACGTGTCAATCGTTATTTCGCCCCAACACTACGCCACAAGGTAGCTGACGGGAACCAAATATTTCAGCACCAAAAAGCTTTTAAACACAGCAACCAAAACGAATAATAAGACGATCCGACATATGTACATAATGTAACGAAGCACACTGGATTTGATTTCAACTCGGTTTTAACAGATCCTTCACACATTTTCTATATTTGCCAGTGGTACCTTAGTATCTTATATAACCTGTCACGTGCTCCTTAAAGAAGAATTGGTTCGCCCAGTTATCTTATACACGACGATTTAATCTACAGGATGCACATACTTTAATGATGGTGCATCCTGTCACTACGCTGTAAATAATCAAGGTTACGAAACAGTCGCTTTCCAGATCAACTGATTGGGAACACGGCAGTTAACAGCTGACTTTGTTTTCTCCAGATTTAAGTAATCTAGATGCTTTTATTGTGTGGCTACTATCTTGGCTCGCAGTGAAATAAAGATTGATTAAAATAAAGATTTTTTTCTAAAACAAACAACTTGTTAAATGATCACCCCTAATTTGTAAGGTAATAAGTAACATCTATATATTAATACGATAGTGTGTGTGTTTGTGTGTCACGCTTCCGGCAAAAGCTCTGCGCATGCGTGCCGCACCTAAATTTTTAAAAGCATTCAATTAGCCTGCGTTTAGGAATATTTACATGTGTTTCCCTCTGGCACAATGGTTAGCGAGGTATTATTTTTACTTCGGCCCGACTGGTCTATAGTTCGATCCCAACCAATCTCTAAGATTTTTATTCTACATTTCGAGGGGAAGGGGAAGAAATAATACATTTTTTGTGTTGCTTAAAACAACAAACTATTTTTTGTTTTTATGTTGGCGTTTTTAATGCCATTGTCTATTTAATTACGTTGACTGCTTAAAAAGTAGGGTATCAGCCAGTATTATTTATTTATTTTTTTTGTTGAACGGATGGCATATCAACCTTTTTTTAGTAGATATGCGCAGTGTCCATCGTACACGAGTTACTATTTTAAACAATTATTTCACTCTTATCCAGAAGGGTGGGGGATGGGGGCAAATAATAAAGCAAGCGTAACTTACTAACAAATAGAGGGTGCTTTGTTACATTAGGACCCGTATTGAAAACATCATTTCGTGTAATTTACACGGGTTCCACTAGTTTCTAATTAAAAAGACACGGTTGAAATATCATCGGTTAGCTGTAGACACGTGTGCCTACCACTAGGATTCAAAGTGTCGTATGTGTTCTTTCTCTAATCAAATGAGAAGAAATATTTATAAATTGAGAAAATTTGCTAGAAATCTAGAAATTCTAACCCGACTTTTTTTGTCTAACTTGCGATTCTGGGGAAGTATGTAAATAAATAAACATCGTTAAACTGCCAATTCAATATTAATTCCTCCAAATATATCTTGCCTTGAATAACATTTAATATACAAAGCTAAATATCTCATTCATGCACCTGTTATTTGGCAGAAATTTTATTTAAAATTAATAAATTCTAAAATTAGTTAAAAATAATTGCCAGTGGAACCAACACGGAAAAATCCCCAAAGAATATAATCTGCTTTTCATCGTCACAAAAATACAGAAATATCGATCGAGTGGTCAGTTGGTTGCCCCGCCCCCACCCCATTCCACGCTCTTTTCTTTCGTCTGCCTAATCGTCCCTCGACTGACCGCTTCGAAAGAACAATGTCCACGAGTATGATGACAATTGGCATGACTACCAAATCACATTCCTGTTGACCAATGCGCGAATCTATTCAAAAACTAGTGACACACATGCAATGTGGTCAGCCTCTGCTTTAGTACTGACCAATGACTGGACATTCGATTAAACTATTACAGCGACATCAGATCCTAACTAAACGCTCGGTACCAAAATGGACTAAATAATTAACAATTACTCTTTGACTGAATCATCATCATCATCACCATCATCATCATTATCACAAGTAGCAGCATCTTTAACAGCGGAATCAAAATACTACTAGATTTCGCCTTTTGGCTAAGATCAAAATGTAGTATCTGTTCCGGTGGATACTGCACCGCATAGACTGGTATTGTCTTGGCCTTCGGGGCTTGATTTACGCCGGTCTATGGGTCTGTCTTGTGCTGTTCTAGGAGGTTTACCCTCCCAGGCTTCGCCTCCCCTCTTTGGGGAGGAGTAAGTTTATTGCTTACTGCCTGAGGCGCCCATACCGGGAAATGCCGACGGGGCTGCCCAGGCAATTTTTAAACCCCACTTTCCCGACCCGACCTTGGGTCACATCTTACTTGTGGGAGTAAGATTAAAACTGGCCTTGTGCCCAACTCCTGGAGAGGAGTAAATCAATACTAGATTTATCATAACCACTACTACTAGTACTATTACTAAGAAGAAGAAGAAGAAGAAGAAGAAGAAGAAGAAGAAGAAGAAGAAGGAGAAGAAGAAGAAGGAGAAGAAAAAGGAGAAGAATGAAAGTTAACCAAAAAAACGTGGTGCCATCAACATCGTTTGTTACCAGAAAACACTTTGAAAGGATTAAATTGACTCAAATTTAGAGAAAGCCGACGGTGAGATCTCAGTGGTAAACGGCTGGTTTCAGGATGCAAAGTGAATTGCAACGGTGATCGAAAGAAGTGAGAAGTAATGAAAAACTTGAGAGACTTGCTGTCACTCAAACTCCAGGGACCACGAACTGATTTTTTTAGTAAGCGATCGATGGTAATGACTTTTGTGAGTATTCTTTGTTAGTAAGAAATAATAATAGCAATAACAACTACTAAATAAATGCGTTTATATATATATATATATATATATATATATATATATATATATATATATATATATATATATATAATATATATATATATATATACCCTGAATGCATACATCAACATGGTGGGTGGGTGATTTGGTGAATGGATACCGTGCGGAATCTGTAATAAGCTATTTCGTGTTCGAACGCTTCTTCGGATCTATTGCGTCTGATTACGTAGTAACACTTTTCTGAAAGTCAAGAGTTCACAATTTCTTTCCAGCTATGTGTAAGATAGCAACTAGTGTTCAAGTTACCCCATCAAATAAACTTTTAAGAATGAGTATTGCGTTTCGGCATTAACTAAAAAGTATAGATTATATTTCATACCTACGAGTTTTTTCAGTACTGCACTTTACATAAACTCAATAATTATTAGGTTAAATCAATTAGAGTCTCCCTATATTAATAGGGCACAATTAGAGATATTCAAAACATATTAATTAGACTCCTCAATGTTCGAATTAAGATCAAATTTCTATATGTACGCACGTTGCCGAGAATCCTACTTTATTCTATTATCAAAAATACATATTTTAAACTTTTGAGGTAGATACAGAATTATTCTTTTTCAACATATGAAAATGTTATCAAAGTGTTAGGATATCCTGTAGGAAGCACATGAATATTTAAAAAATTATCAACATACATTAAATGTTTTGTAAGTTACATTTTATTTAAAAAAAACGTATTCTTTATATGTTTTATATATTGGAAGAGTTCAGATTTATGACGCCTATTAAGTTATGACGCCTGGATTTCTAAGCATAGGTAAAATTTATGATTCAGAAACAGTTTAACCGCATCGATCGATTTATCCTTAAATGCAATTATCATCGGCTATAGAAACGTTTATCTACTCACCTCTTCTTGACCTTTTGGCTAAGATCAAAGTGTAGTATCTGTTCCGATGGATACTGCACCCCATAAACTGGTATCGTCTTGGCCTTCGGGGCTTTATTTACGCCGGTCTATTGGTCTGTCCTGTGCAGTTCTAGGAGGTCCACCCTCCCAGGCTTCGCCTCCCCTCTTTGGGAAGGAGTAAGTTTATTGCTTACTGCTTGAGGCGCCCATACCGGGGAATGCCGACGGGGCTGCCCAGGTAATTTTTAAACCCCACTTTCCCGACCCGACCTTGGGTCACATCTTACTTGTGGGAGTAAGATAAAAACTGGCCTTGTACCTAACTCCTGGAGAGGAGTAAATCAATATTCACCCCTAATAATTGTATCAAGAAAATATGATCTCAGAAATATTGTCAGATTTCGTTGTGTTCACTTGAGCATGAATATTCTTGCAAACTGCAATAGGACACTATTGCAAACCACACGTGAAATAGCAACGCATGTTCAATGTATCGTATGCACTGAATCGATTATAAGAAGTGATTCTGTCTCGGGTGTAAATACTCTTAAACAGGGTGTGTATGTCGTAAATACAAATAAAAAAACAACAAAAAGAACAGAAGAAAAAAAAGACTATTTTCTTGTTTACTTCGTTCGGGTGTAATTCTGTTTCGTTGCATTTAGAGTGTTTCTTGGGGTGGTTCTATTTTACTGGTATACCTCTGTATAAGAAATGGGTGTGTACTGGGAACATACCTTTCCCGATAATATTATAGTAAGTTAACCTCATATAATTTATTAAAATACAATTTATTACCTGATCTTCGGCTAGGATCAAAGTGTACCATTGTATCTTCTCTGATCATAGGAGGATAAATATTCTAAACTGAGGCAATTTTGTTCCAATCAAGCGTGCCCGAGGCTAGAAAGGTGGATTTCCATACATTCAAAACAGAGTGTCTGATTTACATTGCGCTCCTGGAGAGGCAGGTAACTAGGGGCATCGTTAAACAGTCAATTCTATGTGTATTTCTATTACTATACCTTATATTAAATAAACATGAAATATACGAAGCAAGAACTCTAAGTTATACATCTCATATTGCACAGGAATTGTAAAACCAATTTAATAACTACTAAAATGATCCAAAAATATTGCAACTACAAAAGACACGTAAACGTCCCGAACGAATGAAATCTATTTTTCTCCGTCTTCGAAATAAAGAAATATCGATCGAGTGGTCAGTTTGTGGCTTCACCACCCTTTCTACGGTCGTTTCTATCGTCTTCCCCTCCGTCCCCCAAATTACTTCTTTGCAAGGACAATGTCCACGACGGCTTCGACAGTTTCCACCAACGCCAGCCATAGACACTAGTATGATGACAATGGAAATGGCTACCAAATCACATTCCTGTTGACCAATGCGTAAATACTTTATGAAACTCAGTGACACACATACATCGTGGTCAGCATCTGCTTTAGTGCTGACCAACCACAGGACATTTGATTAAACCATTGCAGCGACACCAGATCCTTACTAAACGCGTGGAACTAAAATGGACTAAACAATAAAATGTACTATTTAACTGTACATCATCATCATCATCATCATCATCATCATCATCATCATCATCATCATCATCATCATCATCATCATCATCATCATCATCATCACCATCATCACCACCATCATCATCATCATCATCATCATCATCATCATCATCATCATCATCATCATCATCATCATCATCATCATCATCAAACACGGTGTAAGCAACACCAGTCGTTACGGCATGACAATTATTGTGAAATGTCAAAGAAGATGAAGTATCCGTGGAGGGAAAGCACCATTCTATATGTGACTATAACGACACGGTGGGGGAGGGTAGTATTGAAATCCCGAAGAGACTTGTCTTCATTCAAATTCTAGAGGAAACCATTGGCCGTTTTTAATGTTAATTTAGTTGTAAATTGTGCAGGTAATTTCGGAATTTACTAGTGGAAATGTGTATTTAATTCTCTCCCTGTTCTTCTATATAACATTAGATGTTAAACATTTTTTTCATTAATAGACAATTATTGTTGCATTCTACAGGAAAAGTAATTTAATCACTTTATCTAAGATTATAAAGCTATATATATATATATATATATATATATATATATATATATATTAAGGCATGTGTTATTGAAGACGACAGAAATCTTCTGTTTAGTGATCCCTTTTTTAATTTTTTCCATTCGTCGAATGATCTTTTTGACGTGTCGATGGAATGATTTGATGAAGGATCCATGTGTTTGACAAACGTTTTCGATTCTCTCCGGAATCATCTTCAGGTCTTTTATGGCAAAAATGAATACAAAGCGAGTGAGAGAATGGAATTTCTTAACAAATACGCCGGCAAACCGTTCGCGTAAAAGACGGACGTCTACATTTTAAAATGTGACAATTGAAACAGTTCTTCGTTTATTTATTAATCTAATTTATTATTATTATTCTCATTATTTTTAATTTACAATAGTGGCTGATTTAATTTTGTCTCGTCTAATAATTATGGAGAAGAAAAATGAGGGAGATAGGCATAAGTAATTTTAATAAAATTTAAAAAAATGCTGCCTAAATACACACTATATATATATATATATATATATATATATATATATATATATATATATATATATATATTGTGTGTGTATTTGGGCAGCATTTTCTCATGTATGCAAACATTGTCAAAAACAACAGAATTTGTCTGTTTAATTATACTTTTTTATTTTTTTCAATTTTTCTAATGATATTTCTTTATATTAAAATCAAAAATGTTAATAAATACCCTTAGGTATAACGAACGTTTTCGATTCTTCGTTGAATCATCCTCAGGTGTCAAAAGCAAGCTGAGAATCTTTTAAAAGACGACGGAGAAACGCGCAGAGAACGTTTTCGCATTGTTCTAGGAAAGACGTTGACAATTTCAATTCAGCGACGCCGGAGTGGCATCACAGAATAACATCGAATTACGTTAAGTATTTTAAAATGTTGCCACTGGTTTCATACGTGATGTTATTAATTGTAGGTTGCTGTGTTTTTATGTAGACAGTTTCCAGTATGTATATATTTTTTTAATTGTTTTCAGAATGTATTTAGTTTTATTAACTAGAATTTGTCCTAAACCAGAAGATGGACAGTTATGTTTTTGTAGATTATTGTAAATTGCACTAGAGTTTACAAGATGCATGGTGAGCTGAGAGAAAGGGTAGTGTTTGATAAACCAATGTATCTATTAGTTTTATTATTATTATGGGATTTACATTCTCCCAAAGAGCATTTAAACTTATAAATAACATTGGTTCTTTCTAGTGGTGTTGGGGTTGGCGAAGATTTTTTTTTTTTTTTTTACTAAAAGCTTTTGGATGTTAAATTTATTATAGCAAATAATAAGTTTAATTTTATTATTATTATTATTATCAATTGGGGGTTTGTGCATTATTTGCAGTGATAAAGCCGAGAAACAAACATATGTGTAGTACTTAGTAAATGAGACTATTACACTAAACTTAAAACAATTCTTGATGACCACACTAAATTCAAAAAGATTTAACTATAATCATACCAGCATATTAAACACACGAGTTAACAGACCTATCACTGCCAACAATGCACAAATTGATAATTAACAACTTCTCAAAATAATTGACGATTACAAACCTGGATATTTATACGGAACAGTTAAGATACATAAACCTAATTCCCATCTCCACCTATCATATCCCAAATTACTACGCTGTTATATTCCTTAACAAAGACCTTAAACGAACTTATCAGTCCGTATCGACCTATTTTATACAGTGTTAAGTCCACACAAGAATTGTTACAAATCTTACAAAGCAAACAGCCATACAATAAACGCATTGCTTCTCTAGACGTAGAAAGCTTATTCACGAATGTACCTGTAAAAGAAACAATTGATATGATCATCAATAATAGATACAATAACCCGTCTCTCCCTCCACTTAAAATTAATTTAAAATATACTAAAATAATGACTATTAATCTGCACCTCTGAAGTATCTTTTTTATAACTTCAAGGGAAACATTTACACTCAAATTACTGATGTTTCAAAGTGTTTGGTTCTGGACCCAATTCTTAACGAATTCCATATATATACCCGGAAAACAAAATATTTAATAATAATTTTTAAAAAATCTTTTTACGTGCGCTATGTCGACGATATTCTTATTCTAGTTGATAATAATGAACAAATACACAATTTCAAAACCTTTTCAAACAGAACTCTGTTCTTAAATTCACTATAGAACTGAACGTAAATAATAAAATCCCATTCTTTGATTTGTTATTGACGCCCCTAATGATCCATTTAATATTTTTGTACATAAATATGGAAAATATAAAAACCAATACAAATAGGTTTAGAAATCGCGGTCGGAAGATTAATTGGTGTACACACTCGTTCAGTCTCATATTAAAAAAACTTGGTAATACATTTATAACTTGAGGTTTAACTGCACTGACAATCTAGAAGGAATTATAAAGGGACACAACAACGAAATACTAAAAAGCGATGACAAATATTGATATAAATAATGGTAGAATCACAAATAACTGTAATTGCCAAAAGTAGAATGAATGCCCCTTACAAAACAATTGTCTTACTGTCTAAGTACGCAAATAAATACAGTAGAGACACAGAAGTGGAAAAGTGTTATATAATGAGAACGCCAATGAATGTTACAGATAGGATTTAAGGACATAGATTATTATTAAAACATGAAAACAACTTGTGTTTGATGTGACGTATAGAGGAAATCGTTAATATTAAATAATCCTAAATTGGTTGATATTGCGTAAAACAGAATAAAAAAACAAAGCAATAACAACCCTTTTCTCATAAAATCCATGCACAATAACTAACGTCATTACATCTCTTTACATAACGAAATATAAATCCAGTGGTCAGTTGTGGATTTTTCCCGTCACTTTGTACTTTTCGCTCGCCTGTTTCCTAGTCTATCCACTCACCTCCTTGCAAGGACAATGTCCGCCAGGCTCCAACTGCCTCTACAAACACCGACCATAGTCACTAGTACAATAACAATTAACTTGACTACCAATTCACATTCTCGACGACCGATAATTGAACCCACCCTAAGACCCAGTGACACACATGTATGATGACCGGTTTCAGCCCAAGGACATTGTTTTGTATCTTACTAGCGACACCAGTTCCATACAAAACATTAGATACCAAAACAACTAAAGTACTCTGAGATATGTTCCACGATAGCAAATACCAATTTTGATTTGTGCACGTGAGAAGATGTGTTTTATGAGTTTAAAGAGTACATAAACTGTGGACCCAGTGTGCGACGTTCAAGTTCAGTCGATTCTATTTGTCTCACTTGCGGTTAATCCTGTTGAGAAAAGTATACATCCAACTTTCCGTGTTTCTAACTATGAAAGTAAACTATAGACTCCCGAACACATTTTTAGAAACATTTAAAATAAAATAACAAATAAATAACTGAATATTCGATTAAATGAAAAAGCTCATGAAATATTATGACAATTACTATTGTGAATCAGGTTTTAAACGATTCCTGTTATACACCGTCCCGACTAGTAATTCGAGTTTGATCCATCCCATCAATCTTTATTTCAACTGGATCTTCCTCGAGTGGTATTTGGCCTTGATTCTTTTACTAGTAAAAGAAATTCAATGAGAAAGCCATATCTATATAAAGTCAAGTATGTATATATGTTTATATATTTGTATGCATATTATTTATTCCTAAACTAATTAACAAATCATTATGAATTTTAGAACACATTGCTAAGCGTAAGGAGTCAGGATTTTGGCTATATTTAGTTTTAATTTAGTGTTATAAGGTAAAAGGAGAGTTGAAACCCTTCGTTGAAATTCAGATAACTCAATTATTGTGTAATTTAAAAAATATCAATTAACAAATATTCCCAAAATTTTAGTTTTGTGAAGTAGTTGAAAGAGATTTTAGGGGGCATAACATGGGCTTAATTTCTCATTTAAAAATTCAAATATTTTAGATTTGCATGAAATTGATCCATAGTCATTATATATAAGAAACAATTATAGCAGAATATATGATAATTATATATAAGCAGTTTATATAAGCAATATTCCTTGAAATTTCAATTTATTATTAAGATACCGTAAGCTTAAGCTTTTATCTAGAATAAAAATCCTGTAATGGATTTCAATCAAAGTTACAATAAGGATTCTAGACATACGATTTAGTAGCATTATATCTTAGTTTTAATCTCCGTAAGAGGACATAAAAGTGGTGCAAAAAGGTTCTGAGAATTAATTTTACCCATCCTGAGACAGGTATTCTTCTCTCTATATTAAATAGAGTTGAGTTTCCACCTTCCCAATCAGTTAGAGTAGCCAATAAAACTAATACATCAAACACATCGAAAATCAACACTAGCTATTCAGCCTCACCTCGACCGTGTTTTCAGCAATTTACACATATGTTTAACATATAAGATAAATAAGTATTAGTTACCCAATACGACCAACTCTCGTAAGTGTATGCTTCAAAGAGAGGGTAGCACGCTAATTTCTCTTTATGAATTATTAACTCTTAAACTCCTCAGACACCGCTTTGCGATTAATTCTCATGGAAATGTGTTCCACTTTCACCGATTTAGAATGTGTAAAACAGCCTATCAGCGATCCGTTTACGTAGGCATGAAACAACTTTTATCCCGACCGCGTCGCGCATTGCCCGAGGTTAGTAATTTAGAAACATTCCTTAAAACTTTCTTCCAAAAATAAATCGTTACATTATTAACATTAAATACATACTTCACAACACACACACACACACATATATATATATATATATATATATATATATATATATATCATGCGCATTCGAATCATATCCATCGCTCTAACACACAATTTCAATTAACATTTAGGTCGCTGAAACCGTACATAAATGATTTACGCCAAAATAATACTTCCATAAACGAACGTTTTTTTTGACATTTAACAAATAAGTACTTTTTTTTTTCTTTTTACAACCCAAATCCATCTTAGCATATCATAAAATATAATTGTTTTAGTGTTTTTCACGTATCGTAAATAAATTACATTTTACCTTTTTTAAGAGAAAAGCCCCGTAAAGGCATATTCCTATTTTTGATGTTTTTGTTTGTTTATATGATTTATATGATTGTCGAGAAAAAAACCTGATAAAACTGGATTATTAATTTTTTTACATATCGCATAGCAAGATACGATGTTCCTTAGGCAGGTATAATAATTCTTCCTTAACATTGTGTACGAACGAGGGGGGGGGGAAACAAAGTGTAAAAAAACAAAAAAACAAATGAGATTTGTGTTGTGCAGTTTTGTTTTGTTTTCTTTAGCAGTTTCTTTTTTACTGTCCCTATTTACTTTCTTCCGCACGAGGGCAGAGTTTGACACAAGGTCAGTTACAAATGTGGGGGAAATCAAGCTCAATAAGTACGGCCAATGATTTACACAGAAATGAAAATTGCATCAGTCTACATCGACAGAATAGATGAAGCGTCGAACGCTACATCTTAAAAAAGCATTCATTTCAGATTAGGCAGAAATACAGTTTCATCTACATTTTCTTCAAAATAAAGTGGACAAAAATGTGTGCTTATCGAACAAAACTCATGAAAAACAGTGCTTTCACATTTTTGAACCTGAATAATCGAAAACAGACCAAGACCAAACACACAGTGCTTCTACAGAATTTGAACCGGCATCGTGTGGTAACCGACTTTGGCCTAACAAATCCTTTAGTTATGATTAGTTTACGGTTATGGTAATACAAAACGCCGAAATTAAAACTCGAACACCCAAATATAGTAGACATCTTTAGGAAACTGAGGCAATTTCTACTTTTGTTTCAGATGTGCTTATTTGCGTTCTGTCGGCTGTTGTATTCATTCTTTTATATTACTCACGGCAAAAATGTGTACTTATTGAACAAAACTCAAGAAAAACAATTCGTCTGCATTTTTGGAACCCGAAAAAATCGAAAACAGTTCAAGACAAAACAACCAGTGCTTCTACAGAATTTGAACCGGCACTGTGAGATAACCGACGTTGGCCGAACTAAACCATAGGTGATGCTTAGTTTTCGGTTAAGGTAATACAAAACGCCGAAATTAAAACCCGAACACACAAATATAGTAGACATCTTAAGTAAACTAGGGCAATTTTTAGTTTTGTTCAAGATGTGACCTATTTGCGTTCTGTCGGTTGTTTGATTCTTTCCTTTATATTACTCCAGGTAAAAATGTGTACTCATCGGACACAACTCAAGAAAAAACGCTTCTACATTTTGGAACCGAAAAAAATCAAAATCGCTAAAAACAAACAAAAACAAACATTGGTTGGGCAAATTATATTTTGGTTCCAGATGTGATCTATTTGCGTTCTGGCGGCTGTTTAATTTATTCTTTTATATTACCCCTGAGCAGCGCCTGGCCACGGGTCCAGCTAGTTATATATATATATATATATATATATATATATATATAATTGTTTTCACTATGTGACACACACCGTAGATCACATACTCCAAGCCAGCCATCGGTAGGAAATCCTACTCAGGTTAAGCCTCCTAATGCCACTAAATCTTGAATATGAGAGTAGGAACTCCACTTGACACGATACGAAATGTCATAGGAACTGAAATAATGTTACTGCAGTCCTACATGCTTACTGTACGCACAAGTGCAACATATCATTATTTACGAAATCATATAATTCTCTAACAAAAGGGATACGTTGCGACTGCCTGTTATGAAAACTACGCCACTCGTGTGAATTAATATTCAAACATACTATTGTCTTATTTCAGAATTCTAATCTGTCTAATCTGTAGTTAACTCGAGCTAATTCCCCCCTTTTTCTTTAATGAAATATGGTATCTTAGTTTAGTACCGACGTGATGTCGCTTCAAAGCAAGTATACTATCTCTGACCAATGTCCAGTCTGTATCTTAGCCTTACTGCCCATCAGCTGGGAACTTTCAATGTGCATAGCCTTGGGGTTATGAGGAATAGAAGAAAAGCATTCGGAGGTCATACATTAGTAGTTGTTTTATTAGTGGCGTAGGTCAATGTCATTTTTGACCGAGATGAGTGGACATTCATTGCAAGAAAGAGTCAATGGGAACGCTGGAGAAGTAATGGCCGGAACTTCTGAAGGTGTTGGTTGGGTAGACACAGGCTGAGATTTAGGCCAGAGACCTAGGGATCGATTTTACAAGTCTTAAGTACAAACGACGGTTTTATTACATGTTTGTCACTATAGTTGATTAGTTGTTGTTGTGATTAACTATCAGCATCGTCCCCACCCTAACTCTGGTTTACTTTTAACCTTCTTCAGATCAAGAATGTTAAAATAGAAAGTATCTACTTCATCATGGCCGCCGTATCTGAAATCGGAAATTTCGAACCGTGTTATTAAAAAAACGCTCAATTTATATTTAAATGAAGCTGCTCACTTAGTTATATGTTAACGATACGATACTTATAACCGAAAGTACTCAATTCATTTTAAGGAAGAGTATTACTTCAACGCTAAGAACAAGAGTGTTCCACCTAGAATAGAGCATATATATATATATATATATATATATATATATATATATATATATATAATAAAGTTATCCAGAGACACGTGTTTCGTCGGCATTGCGATTCATAAATGTTGCTAGACGTAGCGAGATTCGAAATTTGGATCCTAGTTGTTTGGGTTCTGTGATCTACCGACTAAGCTACATGGAGGCGAGGCTGTATACAAACAAATAAAAAACATAATGAGAAACAAACAAACTCGACCGAAAACTTTATTTCCATTGCGGGTGTAATAATATTGTCATGCTGTAATATCTTCATAATATTTTTTCTAACACGTTGAAAAATGCCGATTATTAATTTAAATAAATTATTAGCAAATAAAAAAGACGCTATTAAAAACACCCCGTTATAATGAAACAAAGGATATAGTATTTCTGAATTTTTTAGATGACGATTGATAAATTGCATAATTTGAGTTATTCGGACTACATTTCTTATCATGAGTGTTATCATCACAACGTTTCGGCCGCTGTAAACTCTGGCCCTCTTCAGGTGTATCTGTTCGAACTCGGGAATATTCTGTCGAACTCGGAAACGTGGAACCGTGGCGCAGTGGATGTAGTTAAATTCAGTTCCAAGTGATAGTCATCTGAATGTTGAAGGTTCAATCATCGGTGCGGGCGATATGAAGAATTGTGAATTCCTGAAGACTTCTCCCAGTCATGGCTGATGGAACAAGAGCATGCTACCCCGTGGATTAAATAAAGGGTTCCGTTCGAAATTCCGTCCAGATTCCCGAGTTCGACAGAAATATTACCGAGTTCGAAGAGATACACCTGAAGAAGACTGGAAGTTACAGCGGCCGAAATATTGTGATGATAACACTCAAGATGAGAAATGTAGTCCGAATAACCAAGATTATGCAAATTTTATAGTGTTTTATTAATCGCGTTTTATTTATTCAACTTTTTTATTCATTAATTTACCATCCTTTGACTTTTTCCGTGTCTATTTTTTTTTTGGGGGGGGGATGAACTAACGTTTTGACACATTTTTTTATGAAGGTTCTTAAAAGTTCATACACATTGTTTTCTTTTTCGTGACCCTGAACTTCGTCCTTTCACTGGTCATCTTGCAAAGGGACAATGTCCATCACTACTTGAACCGTCTCTACCAGCACCCATCACGGTCAATGTTATAATAACAATGAAAATGACGACTAATTCACATTCTTGGCGATCGATAATAGAATACTCCCTGGTCTCATTTCCACACGTATATCATGATCAGTATTGCCCACGAACTGACCATGGATGGTTTGTATTATAACAGCGACACCAATTGTGTTCATCGTCAAACTGGGCCTTTTGGCTAGGATCAAAGTGTAGTATCTGTTATTGCTTACTGTCTGAGGCGCCCCTACCGGGGAATGCCGACGGGGCTGCCCAGGCAATTTTTAAATGGCCAGAGTGCTCACCTCTCGAGCGCTGGCTTTTAACCCCACTTGTTCGACCCGATTTGGGTCACATCTTACTTGTGGGAGTAAGATAAAACTGGCCTTGTGCCTAACTCCGCGAGGAGTAAATAAACAAACTGGGCCTTTTGGCTAAGATCAAAGTGTAGTATCTGTTCCGATGGATACTGCACCCCATAAACTGGTATCGTCTTGGCCTTCGGGGCTTGATTTACGCCAGTCTATGGGATTGTCCTGTGCAGTTCTAGGAGGTCCACCCTCCCAGGCTTTGCCTCCCCTCTTTGGGGAGGAGTAAGTTAATTGCTTACTGCTTGAGGCGCCCCTACCGGGGAATGCCGACGGGGCTGCCCAGGCAATTTTTGATAGTCAGAGTGCTCACCTCTCGGGTGCTGGCTTTTCAACCCCCACTTTCCGACTCGAGCTTGGGTCACATCTTACTTGTGGGAGTAGGATAAAAACTGTCCTTGTGCCTTACTCCTGGAGAGGAGTAAATTACTCAAACTGGCAATCTCTTTAACCCGTATCCTCGAGTGACTCCGGGCCTCGATAAGTGGTAACCCTGTTAGTAAAACGAATATGAAATGTTCGTCAATTCACTTCTTTCTTTCTCTTTCCCCATGAGTCTTGAAAGAGAAAATATCAATCCAGTGGCCAGTTGGAGACCCCCTCTTTTTCCTGTTTTTTTTTTCTTCCGTTGCCCCCCTTCCTCTTTCACCTGGCCGTCTTGCAAAACCAATGTCCACCGCGTCTTCGACTGTTTCTACCAATACGAAATATAGCCACCAATATACTACCAACAAAAATGGCTACCAATGCAGATTCCTCACGACTGACAACTGAATCCCACCCCAAGACACAACGTATGTCGATCAGTATCTACTGAAAGACTGACCAAGTAGTTTGAAACATGTTAGCGACATCAGTCCTCTACTAAACGAATCAAAATGATAAAAATACTAATTTTAACTGATTTAAACAGCCTTGTATGTGTCTATAGTGAAATTAATTAAGGTTATTCATTATGTATTCGGCGTGCCGAGTTCAAGTACAGTCGAGGGTATAGCGTTAACGTACACTTACAGTTAGAAACGATATACACCTACATTTCTTTCACATTCCAGGTAAACGAGTATCTTCTTTTTCATTGTTCATTTAGTGAATGTTTTACCTGGTGTTTTCCGGGATTCTTTTTACTTTCGTTTTTGTTTCGCTTATTGAACCTTCATTAGCTTGTTGCCTTTCTTTGAATTATTTTTTGTAAGGGAACCTATATTCTTGGAAAGATACTTCATTGAAGAGATATATATATCATTAAAAAGAATGTAAGACCCCTTAAGTTTAGGCCTTAACTTTTAGACATTTTCTTGAATAAAAAGCGTGTCATGGATTTTGATCAAAATTGGAATAATGATGCTAGACATATGTTTAGTACAATTATATATTCATTTTAATATTCGTAAAAAAAAACTGAAAGTGTTGTATTAATGTTTTGTTCGGGGAATTAATTTCACCCGTCATGGGACGAGTATTCTGCAGTACACGTTTGAATTAAGGTTGAAAATTTTTGCGAAAGGAGTTTTTATCCGAAATATTATGTTATAAGGAACCTCCATCGAACTTCACTGACGGCAATTACGATTGTAATAAAAAATATATGAATAAAAAGTTCATCGTTATATATTCATTTATCTCGGTTCGTGTTTATCCATTACACCTCTGCATTGTATGGTCTTCTATGAATTACCTTTATATACACTCTAAAAAATGCTGCAACCGAAGTACATTAACCTATATGTATATGCATATGTATATATATATATATATATATATATATATATATATATATATATATATATATATAACTTGCATAAACAATATTATAGTGTACTTTGTATTGAGCTCTCTTGAAGAATTGGTTTCATGTTCATTTTATTAAAATATTTGAACTTTATTAATCTCACTCTCTGACTCTGTATATATATATATATATATATATATATATATATATATATATATATGATCCTTTTTATTTACACAGACATGTACAAGATCTGCGATACTGGCATGTCGATGTTATCGATCAACAGCTATTATAAACTGAGATCTTCTCAGGCAGAGTTAGAATCCGATCTTAACCTTAGATCATATTTGGAAAGAACCAATAAGATCGGATTCTAACTCTGCCTGATCAGATCTCAGTTTATAATAGCTGTTGATCGATAACATCGATATGCCAGTGTCGCGGATTTTGTACATGTCTGTTTAAATACAAATAATCATATATAAAAGCTCTATTTGATACTGAGCACTTTTTATAAACCCGATTGAAATTCTTTGGATTACTACCCTGTGGATGTTTTACCTGGATTATATATATATATATATATATATATATATATATATATATATATATATATATATATATATATGTATATATATATATATATATATATATATGTGTGGGGGGGGTGTCTGTGTATGTGTATGAGCATTTAGTCATCTTCTTTGGAAAATATTACACTCATAAATGTATGTTATATCTTGTCAGCTTTGAGATTAGCACTTTGAACTTTATTGATTCATAGATAGATGTATTAATAACGTTCAGTACATGGAGTCAAATCTTCAACATTTGAAAATGAACCGTGAGGTTGCTTTCTTTATAGATTATCACAAGTGAAGCCTCACTTCAAGAACAAAATTTTAAAAAAAAAACATACATCAGTGTCAGGAGTTAAGCAGGCACACCACGTTTACTGTCTTACGAAATGTTGAAATTTAATTCCCATAAATATTTTCGAATTTGTTATGTTGTATATTATTTTAAACAGCTGCTGCATGTCTGTCTTTTTCCGTTCTTTACATCGGATTTTTATGAAGCTTAATTGAAGTATTTACTGTACCGTTTAGTCATAATATTATTTAAATAAAATTGTTTAAACTCATAACATAGTGTTCAAGAATAAAGATGTTTCGGCTTCATATAACTTATAATACTTTATAAGGGGTCAACATTATCAGGAAATCCGAATAGATTAAAATACACTCTATGTATTTACTGTGGACTAGCACAGCCGTTCATATAATTACAAAGATCTCGCCACTCTCCTTTTTCAGTTAATTATGTTGGTCTCGTAGTATTTCTTAGTAACTGTAGTTTAGTACCGACCTGATGTCGCTGTTCAGCAATTATACTATCTCTGACCAATGTCCACGCAGTATCTATGCCGAACTGACCATCAGATTGAAACTCTAAATGTGCGTAGCCTGAGGTGATTAGAAGAAAAGCACTTGGGGGTCATGTCATGGTTGTTGTTTTATTAGTGGCTTAGATCAACGTCGGTCGTGGCCGATATGAATGGGCACTTCATGCGAGGAAGAGTCGGTGAGAAGACTATGGAACTAATAGCCGGAACTTCTGTATGTGCGAGTAGTGGTCGCATATGCTGAGAATTCGGCCAAGAATTTAGTGGTCGATTTTCTAAGTCTTAACGACAATGGATGGTTTTATTGTGCGTTTCTTTTCCTTTAGTTAATTAGTTTTCTGTCGTTGGAGTTGTTATTGTTCTTAATCAAATTAGACTTCTGCATATGGCTAACGAAGATCATGCCTCAGGATGTTCTGGTCTGCATGAAGTTCTCCTCGTTGGTCGTAGCTATTCATTAAACTTACTAGATTGCAGGTTTTTTACCCCGATACCCAGAACAGCAAAGCCTAGTGGTTACATACGAAGTTGGGGAAGCTGTATACTCATGTTGGATCATTGAGACGTATTTTAGTAAAAATAATGGTTTGCAAGGATTTCCCCGACTATCGAATGGCAACTTTTTAGAACTTGTATTTTTTTTATTCTAAAGATTATCCAGATTTTTTTTAAAATTTACTCTGCGATTAAAAACAGAAAGCCTTACGACCCAACACAAATATATGTTTATGGCATCGTGTCGTTCACTGTGTGAATAAAGTTTGAAGTTAGTGGGCAACAGCACTGGCTTTGTTTTTATTTAAGTGAAAATTCGACCAATTATTGGTTGTTATGATAGCTATGGTGTGTGTGTATGTTTATGTGGTTAGTATGTACATCGGATTCTGTTTTAAAATGAACATTGGTTATCGCTTGGTTCATAAAGTGTTAGAGACGCATATGATTTACTGCAT
This sequence comes from Sepiola atlantica, assembly GCA_963556195.1. Classification (NCBI taxonomy): domain Eukaryota; kingdom Metazoa; phylum Mollusca; class Cephalopoda; order Sepiida; family Sepiolidae; genus Sepiola; species Sepiola atlantica. The sequence goes on from OY744534.1 coordinate 67,479,464, forward strand.
GAAGTCTTCGTCGTTGATTGGGGCTATTCGCTAATCTACAAGATTGCAGATTTTTACCCCCCTCCGATATCGAGAACAGAAAGGCTCAGAGGTTTCATGCGAAGTCGGGAAAGGTTTGGCTCAGAACACACAAACAAATACCACAAAAAAAACGTTTTCACTTTCACTCCATTGATTTTCGGTTCCCCAATGTTGACTACAAAGGGAGCTCTAGTCGATCATGATGCTCAAATCTTTCTTCTCAGCCCCACGGTTTTTATATTTGTTTAGTGTAATTTTTGTGTGGTTTTGTTGGTGTATGTCGCAACACCAAACCCAGGCTTGTATTACCTGTGATCTTATCACAGGGATAATGATTATCCATCCCATGTATAGAAATAATAGTGCACTAGCACGCACAGTGTGCATGTCTGATGTTTATCATAAAAAATGTTGATCAGTATATATTTGAATTGCCTATAACTCGGAACTGCCGAACCCTCCCCTCAAATATAAAAGACGCTTAACTCGTGGAGTAAATGAGTCTTGCCCTTGTGTTGTTTTTTGGTACTAGATATTCTCCAAAGATACCTACTCCCCACATTTGTTTTGCCCCCGGTCACCCCTAAACTGTTGTATTATATCTTGGAGGACACAATCTATTTCCATATTCCACCCAGATCTGTATTATTTTTGACATCCCACTTAGTCTCCACTCCCATCTCGAGACCGACCTGCTTATTTTCAGAGCAGCCGAAAAACAGTGGGTGGCTTAACACTTAGCAGACGGTTGGGAGGGCCTTACTAACCTACATTTGTTCGTTTTTTTTAAATATTTCTAAATGTTGTCCCACTCCCTACGATTATGTATTTGTAAATAAAATCCTTTTAAAACAAATTGGGGGTCATCTAATTAAGATCAAGCCACGGAGTGAATGTGGTATTTTGGTGAGAGTGTCTAGCGTAGGGTAAGCCCAACAGTTTTTTTTTTTAAATGGATGATAATCGATCCCCCCCCCCCCAAAAAAAAACGATGAACTTAATGATTACTGTTTTTGTTTTAAAAAAAATACTTGTCGTGGATCTATATTTGTTACTTTATAAAAATAAATCGGAAACCAACCGGATGTTTATGGGCACTTTTTCATCATTTACACACTTAGAACGTAATCCATATGTTATATAACCCACCTAATGAACTGGTATTGTCCTGGCCTTTGGGTCTGGATTTACGCCGGTCTATTGGGGGTTGTCTGGTCCTGTGCAGTCCTAGGAGGTGCACCCTCCCAGACTTTGCCTCCCCTCTTTGGGGAGGAGTAAGTTTATTGCTTACTGTTTGAGGCGCCCTACCGGGAATGCCGACGGGGCTGCCCAGGCAATTTTTAAATGGTCAGAATTTAAGCTCTGGCTTATCTAATCCCACTTTCCCGACCTTGTGTCACATTTTACTTTGTGGGAGGTAGATAAATATTTATTTTTTTTTTTTGTTATATAATCGATTTTCAAAGACAATAACAAGTACAATAGGCCCGATAGAATCTGCACTTGGCAGATATTATTTTCATTATCCTTTAGGTTAAAAAGCAACTAGCAAATTACTGAATGATGAAGTTAGTGTTGAAATTCAAGAACAAAATTCAATCACACACTCGAACCTGTATTAAATTATTCGATTACAACAGACGTTGCCCTTCGGCATTTAATAATTCAAAAAAAGGGTCGATATGCCGTTACAAGCTCACCAAGTCCAACTATTCAGTCATTTCGTATTTGGTTGGTACTTGAACATATTTCGGCTCTGGTGTCGCTTTGTTGGTAAAATCTTGCGCCAATGTCTACTCACTGGTCAGTCAATGTAAGGTTGATACTGCCCATTACAGTTGAGTTCATACTGACCACTATGGGTGGGAAATGGGAGGGAGAGATTAGGTGTTTTTTTCTTCGTTAAAGAACGTGTGTGTCAGAGCGTGTCATCTAAGCTGTGTTAATAGCGATAGGCCGTGCGATAAAAGAAGAAACAAAAAATGTCCATCCCGGGCCAGTGGACGCTATCAACGGCGAGGGACCCTCGAGGCGAGAGAAGGGCAGAAAAAGAAAATGAGAAACGCCTTGTTTGACTGATAAGCGCGTACGAAGGACAGGACAAAGTATTGTTGACATTGACCCCCTCGGATCGATAGCCAAACATAGGGGACGATGTCCAGTTGCGAATGACCATCTGCTAGGATTTGTTTATTTATTTATTATTCTTTGGGTTGTCCGAAATATCATAACTGTCCTCATCAATTCTCTCCATTTCCCTGTTTATTTTTATTATTCTGCTTGTTCCAGCGTCCGTTCGAACATTGATATTAACGGTAATTTGAACAAACATCCACGCGTAATTGGATCGTTTTTGTAGAATGAGTGACCATTTGCGTAGTTATACTTATTTATTCATTATTTTATATCATAGTTAAAATGTTAAATATGTTTTACTAGTTAAAACATGATTTGTTTTTAAAGGATATGGTAGTTTGCTTGGCGAATTACAAGTTTATGAGTATGTAGGTATTTTATATATAAGGCTGTTTGCAATGAGAACATGAGCAAAAATAAATAAATTCAGTAAGACAATAAAAATTATATTTTAGTTCAATCTTCTTCTTTCGTGTGAATCAGATGATTCTGGTGTTGGCATTAGTTTCCCCGGTGTTTTTCTAGCAAGAAATATTTCGGTAAAGACATCAGGAACTTACGGGAAGGACCACGAGAAGGTTGCCAACATTACAAGTTAAAGTGGTACTGTGGAACCAACTAGATTCGAACTTGGAACACTCAGTTCTCTTTGTCCGTGTCGATATCCACTTAACCACCGTCACCTTCTTTAGTTCGATAAAACTTATTCGTTCATTTTAACACTTGCTATTTCCTTTTTTCGTGATTTTTATATAATCAAAATAGGAGAGGATTGAACTATCGCGAGTTGAAAGAAAGACGTTAGTCATTTCTCATGAAAAAAACATCAACCTTGACTTTGCTTTTTTATTGTCTTTCTTTTATTTTCTTCCTTTGATTAGAGGTGGGTGGTAGAGATGAAGTCTCCGTCTATTGATTCACTGATCTTGTGTGATATTACAGTCAGCACATCTGCAGTTGATGTTTCAGGACGAAATCCATATTGCTTGGCACTGAGTATTTGTTTTTCTCTGGTGGTTGATATCTTCTTGATGTATTACAGATTGAAACAACTTACTCATGACGCACTTTCTATTTGTTTTTGAATGTAAGTCTTTCTCATTCTTTTTATATTATTTAAATGAGATAGGATTGAACTATCGCGAGTTGAAAGTAAAACGCGAGTCATTGAACATGAAAGAAAAAACACCAACCTTGACTTTGCTTTTTTATTGCCTTCCTTCAATTCTCTACCTTTTATTATTTGGAAGATGGGGGTAGACATAAAACATGACGCGAGATGGGGGTGTTAAACACATGAAATACGTTAGAAATGAAAGTGAGGAATCGTCGAAATAAGACAGAACACAATGCAAACTGGAAAGTTAAAGGAAAAAAACGCAAAAGAAACAAAAACGTATAAATCGGAATATAAAGCTGAAAGGTAAAAACGAAACGTTATGGAAATATACTTGTATTTCCTCCCGCCTCTATCATCGGGATGTTTTGTAGCCGTTAAATCTTCTGTGACGGAACGGATATATATTAACAAATAAATACACATTGGTCTTTATCATAAAGTAGAAGATGTTTTAACTATGTTTCGGTACTTTTTAGATGATGATTGATAATTTGTATTATTTGGATTATTCGAACTACCGTTATAATCTTGATTGTTATTCATACAACGTTTCGACCGATGTAACCTCCGACCATTTTCAGGTACCTCTTTTCCAGTTTGGTGAACTTCATATCAAACTCGAGAACCTATACTGAATTTCGAACTGAATTATTTATTTTATCCACGGAGGTCGATTGTTATTGTTCACTCAGCAATGGCCGGGTATCAACGGTAAGTATTTTTTTAAATGTTAATCTTAGTTATTGTCGCCGTAAAAAGAATTGAATCTTGAACCCCCAGAAGACTGCTACTTAGAACTGATTGTTAATTAACGCCTTTAAACGCTGCGCCATTGAACGAGAACAATCCACCCCGCATGAGTTAAATAAAGGAATCAATCTGAAATTTCGTATAAGTTCCAGAGTTCGACATACAAATTTCCTAGTTCAAAAAATACACTTGAAGAAGGTCAGAGGTTATATCGGTTGAAAGGTGTGAAAATAACATCCAATATGAGAATAGTAGTTCGAAAAATCTTATATAAAAATGTCGAAAGATAATTTCATGATGTAATTAACAAACTCCTAAATGTGATTAAGCCAACAGATTATTCTGATCTGTATAATAATACTAAGGCCGTCGGAACCTTGACATTATCAAAAGGATTTCTTCTACTCAACGCTGTTTTCCAGCAACCATGCTCAGAGTAGTTTACACGACTCGAACCTTTTTATCTTCTTTCCGTAAGGATGTTTTACCAGCCATTCAATAGAATTATAATGTTTACAAATTCCTATATCAGTGTGGAGCTGACTACGTCGGTAAGATATCCCAAAGATTAAACATGAGAATAGCCCAACATATACCACGTGACCTTGGTTTACACAAGGTTTAGAGATCATCCAGGAACTTTCAAGCACATGAATCTGCCGTCAGTAATCCCATGGTTGGCACAAATACTTGTTTTGACCAGTTTCCAATGGGCTGTTTTCTGTTTTATACCGTGTCAGGTAGAACTACAATGACAATATTATTAAGGCGTTAGTTATTAACAATCCCCGACCTAGCCTGTGTAGATAACAGATTTTGAAACCTGTATTGGAGATCTTCTATTATTTAAATCCCATATAACGTTGAGATATTTACCCCCTTTTTTCTTTCAATTGATATCTCCAACTGAAACAATTTCCCCCCTAAGTTCTTATCCAATGTTTTTTTTAATTAATCACTCTGACGTTTACTGTTAGAAGGTCCGACGAGAACGTCTTACGGAAAATTTGAGCAATTTTCTTTTTTCCACCCGCTCCGTTTCATTGATTAAAAATAATGTTTTTTGATATATATATATATATATATATATATATATATATATATATATATATATATATATATATATATATATATATATTGAAGTAAAAATAAACTTTGCATTTGGAATCGCAGCTTTAAATTTGAATATAGAATAGAATGTAGAAAGTCAAATAACGACGTGTGTTTTTTTCTATAAAGTAAAATTTAAAGATTAAATAGGCTTTCGACTTTTAAAAAGTCATTATCAAGTTAAGACATTTTTTCATATAAATCATCATTCCGTTGCAGATAAAATCTTTCTGTTGATTATTTCGCCGAGATCTCTCTCTATCTCTCCCTCTCTTTCTAACTATCTCTTTCTTTCTCTCTCTCTCTCTCTCTCTATATATATATATATATAGATAGATATATATATATATTTTTTCGCCGCACCTGAAGTTGTGGCTTCTTGGAATTTAACTTTGAATCCTCTCTCACAACCTTTCGGGCCTTTTAACGACCTACCTATCTACATCTCATTCTCTCCGTTGGACTTTTCGACACCGGACTTTTTAGCAATCGGACATTTGCTTGCATTCGGGCAGAATTTTGCCCTGTGTTTCTTCCCCTACAACTTTTATTTTATTTTTTCAAATTTTAAATCTTGGCCTTTGCCAACTTATCTATCCCAGCGACTTCCTCTGATGATAAGATTTTGATCTTTGAAAAGCCTGGCTTAAGGAAAATTTAACTTGAATAAATTGCCTTTTTTGCGGAATATATCTTGCTCTGAGCAATTGAATTGAATTATGATTTGGCTTTTGCTTCTCTAATTCCTTTCCATTCTTCTTCATTATATATATATATATATATATATATATATATATATATATATATATATATATATATATATATATACAGGGTGGGCCAAAATAAGGGTCCTATCTTTAAATTTGAATAACTTGAATTTGAATAACTTCCACAAAATAAAAGTTAAACTCACTAAACTTTATGTGTGTGTAGACTGACCCTTCCGAGATTTTTTGAAATAAACAAAACAAATTTTAGCCGAAAAACACTTCTTAAAACTTACAAAAACTAAAGTATTGTTTTTTACACTGTTTTGAGTTTTTTAAGCAAAAATAATGTTTTCTAAATGAGGGTACGTTCCTTAGGGCTAATACGGCTCATGCTTGCTTCGGAAGGGGTCCTTTACTTATTCTAAAAAATTTTTTTAAAAAAATCAATAAATAAAAAAGTTATGAATTTTTAAAAATAGGACCCTTATTTTTGCCCACCCTGTATATATATATATATATATATATATATATATATATATATATATATATATATATATATATATATTAAAATACTTCAAAGAATTTGAAATTTTGATAGCATATACTAATTGATATCAAATAGACTTTCTTAAAATTTCATAAAAGTCAGAGGTATCTGATGTTTTGCGAAAGTATACCAGACGCTCCTTTGCTACCTTTGCATACAGTTGATTTAAATTAATTCAAATTAATTATAGCCCACATTAGCCACCCTTACACCTGGCAGTTGTGTTTCAGCACAAACTTTTAAATTAAATTTACTAACAGACGTAATTTATCCCGAATACAAAATAATCAACAACAAAAAACGAAAACTTTGATATTTTTCCCCATTAATTTTTCACATCTTTTATTCATTCATTTATTTTTACAAAGAATGACGAGAGTTACTAGAAGCGGATGTAGGCTGAGTAACCGGGGGTAGGGTTAGGGTGTGCGATGGCACGGACATTGTCCGAAATGTTGGCTAATTAGTTGACCCAATGGACACTGATAAGAAGGGAGAAAGACGGCAATTCATAGCGGACATTGTCCTGGCTGCTTGAAACGGCGAGATTTGTTTCACACGGTGACGAATTTTATTGTCTTAGAAGAAAAGAGGTCAGTATCTTGATTCGAACGTGGGGATGCGTTTGCATCTCCGCAGTCGAGTTTTCTATTATCCAAATGAAAGTCTAATCGTTAGTCAGTTAATCCAACTTCTCTCTTTCTTTCTCTTTTAACCCCCTCCGCTCTATGTCTCTGTATCTCTTTCTGCCTGCCTATCCGTTTCTCCTCTCTCTATGTATATATAAAGAGAGAGAGAGAGAGAGAATGAGAGAGAGGGAGAGAGATGGAGAAGAAACAAGATGCTGTGATTATAAAAACGGCTAGTCAGAATCATATATTGATTACCAGATTAAACACCATCGATAAAAACTATATTTTTTATTTCTTGTATATATGTGTGTTTGTGTGTTTATGTAACAAAATATAATGTCAGCATCAAATATTGATTTATCAGATTAAAACTTCGAAAAATAGACCAGCTTCATCTTACTTGTGCTTAATTTTTAAAAAAATGTAATTGCTGTGAAGTAGTCCAACAGTAAAAAGGAGTCAAGTCGAGGTTGAGTTAAGATAACAAGTGTATTAACATAAAAGGTACAAAGGTAAGGAAACTGACTGGCGCTCGGCTAGACAGTTACAATACTGTCCTTTTTCTCCCTGTTGATTGTCTACTCGCACTATTTATAGTGAGAACCGGTGTAGTTTCTCTTCTGTTAGAACGGCCGATGTAACAAATATTTTCATGTTTGTGCAAATAAATATTTGAAAGTGTAGTAGCTGTTCTCATACTACACTTCATCCTGTCGTCGGTCAGTGAAGAAAAATCCTTCTAGACTAAGGCAATGTTTAGTTTTTGCCTAATCCAGAGTGTCCACTTTTGGGGCAGCTAGAATTTCCTTACATTAAAACCAACCTTGTGCATAACTCTTCCCGACCACGTGAGGGTGGGGCTGGGGGCAAGTAAATAATGAGAACCAATTGCTTTCTCAATTTCCCTGCGTTCATAAACATATAACTACATAAAACAAAAATTCGCGAAGAACTAATCAATGCATTTTTTGAAAACCAGAAGAATGAAGAAAGAGAATTGCAGAACAACGAACAGTTCTTTCGGATTAACCCTGGGGCGCAAAACACTTTAAATTAGTAAATGAAAAACGTAATGGGGGAAAGGCGTAGGACAGTTTAGGCAACTTGAAGTAGATGAAAAATCAGAACTCGATGTGAAAGGAAAATGCAATAAAATCCTTATTCGCTGTGGCAGCTCCTTCACGACTTCACGACTAGAGTTGAGTTGAAACGAATTGCCTCTTTGCTAACAATCAACCACATTGCCATTTCAAATGTTACAGAATTGGTTAGTTTTCAAGAAAAACTGGTAATACACAAAATAAAACAAAGTCCGGTGTCAACCGAATTATTTCACTTACTGTTCGCCACACGAAAACGAACAATTCACTTCGCTTTTCTTTTACTTTTTTATGTCGCCTCGTCTACTCAAGTCGAGAATATGTAAATACAACATGCGAATTATTTACAGAATTTTACCGTTTCCCCAATCCACACGAGTTCTGGTTAAAAAAAGGTTCATACAAAATACCAACTCACGTCAGAGCAAACCGTTTTCATTGTAAACTAATTTTATAAGATTAAACTATTGATTTTTTTATTTAATCATACCGAAAGTGTTATGCGTAAAAATATTTTAAAAATCAAACGAGATAGAAATTATTCATTTAATAACCTCGTCCTAACAAACTCTTAGATTTTATGGTCAGTTGAAAATACAAGCTGAAAAATGTTTTCAGTATCCGTTGACAACTGTAGCAACACCAGTCCATTATTAAACAAGACCTTCAACTTACTAACCACAAATGTCAAGTACGGTTTTTCGGGTCAAGTAGCATGTGGTCAGTATAATTGTGTTCGTAAACCATATAAAAAGAGGGACATCATTATATCAATTTATTTATTAGTTTTTTTTAAAGAGCTCTCTTTGTAACTATATTCTGAATTATCCCTTAAAAAAAACAGAAAACATTCCAAATTAATAAATTATCGATAAACAGATTACTTATGTCAAATATTCGATATGATAGTGGTTTTATGGAAATCGCTCTAGACAAGGCATGAAGCCACTTGATGTAAGTAGCCATCAAGAACGAAATATGATTATCGTAAAGACGGGATATGTCTATTGACCGTAGTCTTAAAAATTCCAAGGCTATAGGTAGGAGGAAAACAGTCAGTAGAGAGAGTTCCACACGCCTGTAGTTCTTGCAAAGAAGCTACTGAAATAAGAAAGTGTATTGCAATGAGGTATCATAACAAGAATTGACGGAGACCACTAGACTACCAAGTCAAACAAGCTGGGGGAAAAAAGCAGGTAATAGATTACACAATTCCGAATAAGACATGTCGTAATAGTACTTACAGAAACGACTGAAAGTAGCAACATCACGTCTGTGAGATAGAGGGTGTGGAGAAGAAGAAATGGTGTGCCAATCAAATTACAGATAGGTTTCTGCACCTTATCAATAAACCTCAAATGGGACAGAGAATCACCAGCCCAGATATGGCAACAGTACTCCAGTCACAACACATGTCCATTGAATTCATGTTTTTCCTCATTTGTCTGAATTCATCTTTCATTGTTGATCTGACAAAATAATGTAGCTTTGCTACAATCTGCAAAATATTGTTTCACATCCGAAATGTCCAACATTCTTAAACGCATGTAAAGGTAAAGGTCGCATAGCTGGACGCGCACGAGCGTCGTTGCCGACATCGCACACTGCCCATTGTTAAGAATCACCGTGTCTAGGGTACAGCATATGGAAGGCGGAGCCCACCTCTCTCCTTCCGCTGCCTTGAACCTTCCCTGAGTTTAAGTCGGGTACCCATTTACTGCTGGGTGGACAGAGGGAGTTTTCAGACCCGAAAATTCGCATGCCGTGAGTGGGATCGAGCCCAAAGACAAGTGTTATAACCACTCGTCCACAGGCCTTAAGATTAAAATCAAGATATAATATTTTCTTACTTTCTCAGATTTCATAAACTATTAATAATCCTTTTCAGATTTCATAAACGATTAATAATCCTTTTCAGATTTCATAAACGATTAATAATCCTTTTCAGATTTCATAAACGATTAATAATCCTTCCTCAGATTTCATAAACGATTAATAATCCTTTTCAGATTTCATAAACGATTAATAATCTTTTTCAGATTTCATAAACGATTAATAATCCTTCCTCAGATTTCATAAACGATTAATAATCCTTTCTCAGATTTCATAAACGATTAATAATCCTTCCTCAGATTTCACAAACGATTAATAATCATTTTCAGATTTCATAAACGATTAATAATCTTTTTCAGATTTCATTAACGATTAATAATCCTTTCTCAGATTTCATAAACGATTAATAATCCTTCCTCAGATTTCATAAACGATTAATAATCCTTTTCAGATTTCATAAACGATTAATAATCCTTCCTCAGATTTCATAAACGATTAATAATCCTTTTCAGATTTCATAAACGATTAATAATCCTTTCTCAGATTTCATTAACGATTAATAATCCTTTCTCAGATTTCATAAACGATTAATAATCCTTCCTCAGATTTCATAAACGATTAATAATCCTTTTCAGATTTCATAAACGATTAATAATCTTTTTCTGATTTCATAAACGATTAATAATCCTTTTCAGATTTCATAAACGATTAATAATCCTTTTCAGATTTCATAAACGATTAATAATCCTTCCTCAGATTTCATAAACGATTAATAATCCTTTTCAGATTTCATAAACGATTAATAATCTTTTTCAGATTTCATAAACGATTAATAATCCTTTTCAGATTTCATTAACGATTAATAATCCTTTTCAGATTTCATAAACGATTAATAATCCTTTTCAGATTTCATAAACGATTAATAATCCTTTTCAGATTTCATAAACGATTAATAATCTTTTTCAGATTTCATAAACGATTAATAATCTTTTTCAAATTTTTCAAATTAATAATCAAAATCAAAACTTGTTAAATAATTGTTTTTTTTTCCTTTTGAAGAGAAGACTTTTTTTTCTTTAAAACACTTTTCTAATTTTATAACATCATTTGTTGTATTGTTTGAAACTATTAAACTTGTAAAGTATGTAAATTTACATTTGTTTATTATCATGTTCTTCTATAATAATCTTCTATTCCCAATATCTTATGTCTAGAATCCTTATTCGAATGTTGATCAAAATCCTTAACATGATTATGATTCTACAAACTGTCTTAATATTTATTTCTTAAGAAGTCTAAAGAAGAAATTACAACTTAAAAAATCTTACTTTATTGGTGTCTAGTGACTATGGATAAAATGCAATGCACGTCTGATAGATTTGAATCTTTAGATGGGAGGTCGCGTCCATATTATGTCTCCTTAGAACCAATTAAAATACTAAAAAATAACTGAAATTTAGGGAATATTAATTAATTAATTCGTTATATTTATTGTTAAAATGTTATCAGTCCGCGTCGGTATTCCTTTTACCACGGCCCTAAGTTTTATGTTCATGCTTAGCAAAATTGATAGCGCCAACACAATTAAATGCTAGTAATTGTTTGTACATACCGTTAAATAACCGTCTGAATTGCACCGATTCCTTTTGATTATCAAATTTAATAAGTTGAACTTCATCGTAAGCCAACTTTAAAAGATCCGTTCAAATAACAAACACTAACTCATAATAACAAACTCAAAAATATTAACTCAAGATAAAAAAGATTATTAATTAAAATTTTATTAATTAAAATTTTATTAATTAAAATTTTTTATTAATTAAAATGTTATTAATTAAAAACGACAGCAACAAATTAAAAAAATGAACGACTACAAATAATACAAAAAAAAGAATGTCAAAATTTACAACGGTCAACTCCACGTTAAAAAAGTTTAAGTTTTTATAATTAACTGCAAATTACAAATGAACAAATCCAAATTAAAAGAGATCATCTACTAATTGAAAAGAACTCTAAATATTTAAAAGCTCAGCTTATAATTAAAAACGATCAATTTCTAATATTTTACAAAACAAGTTCAACTTAAAAAGCGATCAACTTCGAATTTAAAAAAAGTTGAACTTCAAATTAAAAAAGTATCACTTAAAATGTGCAAGAATATTCTCAAGGTTCTTCCATTCAGTCTGCGCGTTCAGCAAGGAAAATTGTATTTCAAGTTTGACAGATAAACACAAATCTTGTGATAACGTCACCAAGATTGACCAAAGATAATTGTCTTTAGAGTTTATGCATGGCAGACCGACATTTATTTAGACCATTGAACCCGTATAAACAAAACTTCAAATTAAAGAAAAACATGAATTAGAATGTGATTTAAACTTGTCGTATCGCCAATCACTGATTGTTCAAAACGGCTACTTTTTGTCAAAGGAGCTCATTTAAACCATCGTGTGGTCACTTGAAAAAAACCATTAATTTTATAGAAAAACTTCAAATTAAAAAACAGATGACTTTCAAATTAAAAAATGATTAAATTCTAATTAATCAATCCGTTTTTAATTTAAAAGAAGAAATTAGAAATTGATCTAGAATCATTCTAAGACGAACCAAGTTTAGACTCAATCAAAATAATTACGAATTCATCGGGACGGGGTAACTTTAACATAGAAAATACACCGTTCTACATTTTAAAATTCAACCTTTTTAATACTAGGTGATTTGTGTTTTATTATAAGTTAAGCTTACTAAATTTGAGGTTAACTTTTTTTCATTTTTAATTGAGATTGTTAAAATTTCAAAGTGCATCTTTATTAAATATTACGTTTCATCTTCTTAATTTGAAGTTTATCGTTTAAAATTTTTAAGTTTATTTATTTTTTAATTTGAGATTGATCGTTTTTAAATTTCATTTTTTATTAAGTTGAAGTTTGTCGTCTTTAAATTTTAAGGTTAATTTTTTTTGTGGTTTTTCAATTTCAGGTTAATTGTTTTTTTTTTTAAATTTGATGTCCAACATTTTAATTTGAGGATAACATCGTTACGATGTGTTTACGTTTGTAAAAATCAGCATTGTTTTATCAAGCAAGCCCCCCTCCTTTTCCATTTAGACTCCATTCTCCTTATCAATCTTCCATTATCATCGCTTCGGCCATTCCGGCTGGCCCTTTCACTCTTTAATCTCTCCGTCCGCTGCTGTTTCATTATTCACGGTTAGAAACAGGCAGAGATACTAAATAGCATGTTTACCAACACAGACATAGATTTTCTCACCAATGTAAGCGAGGGTATTTATAGTACACTGATCAGTTCAGTCGCTTCCATTTCATCGTTGTAGTGCAAAGTAGTGAATAAATACTCGGTGTTGGTCGGGAACAATGTCTTTAAAGAGTGAAGCATTGCTTTCATCACCTTACGTTCTATAGTTTCTTATTTATTTATTTATTCTTCTTTTATCTTCTTTTTTCTTCTTTTTCTTCTTTTTTATCTTCTTCTTTCTTCTTTTTTTATCTTTTTCTTCTTCTTTTTCTTCTTCTTTTTCTTCTTCACTATCGTTTCTTCTTCTTTCTTCTTCTTATTCTTCTTCTTCTTCTTCTTCTTGTTAACCTTTTTTCTTCTTCTTCTTCGTTTATTCTTCGTTTCTTTTTCTTCGTTTCTTTTTCTTCGTTTCTTCTTTTTTCTTTCTTTTTTTTCTTCTTTTTTATCTTTTTCTTTCTTCTTCTTTCTTCGTCTTTTTTATCTTCTTCTTTTCTATCTTCTTTTGTTCCTTTTTTCTCATTTTTCTGCTTTTTTCTTCTTCTTCATCGTTTCTTCTTTTTCTTCTTCTTCTTCTTCTTCTTCTTCTTCTTCGTTTCTTCTTTTTCTTCTTTTTTTTATCTTCTTCTAATTCTTCCTTCTTCTTTCTTCTTTTTTCTTCTTCTTCTTCTTCTTCTTCTTTATCTTCTTTTTCTCCTTTTTTCTAATTTTTCTGCTTTTTTCTTCTTCATCATCGTTTCTTCTTCTTCTTCTTCTTCGTTTCTTTTTCTTCGTTTCTTCTTTTTTCTTTTTTTCTTCTTTTTTATATTCTTCTTCTTTCTTCTTCCTCTTTCTTCTTATTTCTTCTTCTTTCTTCTTCTTTTTTATATTCTTTTTCTTCTTATTTCTCATTTTTCTGCTTTTTTCTTCTTCTTCATCGTTTCCTTTTCTTCTTTTTCGTTTCTCCTTCTCCGTATTTCTCCTTCTTCGTTTCTTTCCATCTTCTTTTTCATCCTCCTTGTCCTTCTTTCACTTATGTCTGCTTCTACTACTACTACTACTACTACTACTACTACTACTACTACTACTACTACTACTACTACTATATGACTCGCTTCTTCATCCTCCTTGTTCTTTGTTTCCAAATTATTTTTCTTCTACTTCTCTTTTATAGTCTTGCTATTATTTATTCTCCTTTCTCTTCTTGCCCTCCTTTTACATTTTTCTTCTCCTTTTTTGTTTATCATCTTCTTTCATTCTTGTTTTCCATTCACCATTAGTTTTCTTCCTCTTGCTATTTCCTCTCGTCACGATGTCGCAAGAACTTGAAGTGTACAACGTACGCAAATATAATTGTTGCTGTCTATCAAAGAAGGACCAAGTATGGATCTGATATAAAAAAAAACTAGACCCCCTAACTGTTTAGACCTTTGTCTAGATAACGAATCTTCTCTGACTTGATGCATAACGTCATCATTTGTGACGTCATCGGTCTCAAAAGCTTATGCAATTTTCTTACATAAATATTTTTTCAAATCGACTACATGTAAATTTTAGGAAGACTCACTAAATATATATCTGTATAAAGTTATATACGTGCATATGCTTATATATTTGGATGTACAGGATTAATTCCTACACTCGTAAACCAATCATCATGATTTTTTGGTACAAAGCTACTAGGTGTAAAGGGCAGGAATGTGGGTTATATTTAATTTAGTTCTATAAAAAGGGAGCTTTTCGTTAAATTTTAACAACAGGTATTAGACACCAATTACCAAATATTCCCCAAATATCAGATTCTTTGAAGTACTTTGAAGGAGTTTTGAAAATTAGAAAACATCAGATTTCTGTTTACTTTGATCTATTAAACAATATTTTCTAAATTTAAATTTCTTAAGACCAAGCCTTCAATTTTATCATTTTCCAGAATAAAAAAAAAATGATGTAATGGATTTTGATCAAAATTAGAATAAGAATTGTAGACATAAGGTTTAGTAGAATTATACGGTGATTTCAAACGTTGTAAGAGCACGTAAAATTGATTCCAAACTTCTGTTCGGGGAATTAAGTTTACCCGTCTTGGAACGGGTCTTTTTTCTGGTTTAATAGAAACCTGTCCATTGTTTCTAAAGTTATTGAGAAAAAGACGAGGGAGTTGTCTTTTTTTTAAAATAGTATTTTTTATTGCAAAAGGCGTAGATTGAATGGGTGCAATTAATGGATCTTCAGAATTGAACAGTTTTGCTTTTCTCACTATCGACTAACAGACGAGTATAGTCGGTGCCAATTCATATCCTTATTTACCCTATTTAATTGCATCCCCACGAGGGCAGATTTAGACATAATATTGGTTTGTAATTAGGGGAAATCCAGCTACCATTAAAATAGCCGCTCTGTATTGGGATAATAGTAAAAATTCCTTAGTCTATAAATATTGAATGAAGACGGAAAAGAAAAAGTGTAGTATCAGCGGTCTCGGCCTTTTGGCTAAGATCAAAGTGTAGTATCTGTTCCGATGGATACTGCACGCCTGTTCTGTGCAGTTCTAGGAGGTCCACCCTCCCAGGCTTCGCCTCCCCTCTTTGGGGAGGAGTAAGTTTATTGCTTACTGTCTGAGGCGCCCCTACCGGGGAATGCCGACGGGGCTGCCCAGGCAATTTTTAAATGGCCAGAGTGCTCACCTCTCGAGCGCTGGCTTTTAACCCCACTTGCTCGACCCGATCTTGGGTCACATCTTACTTGTGGGAGTAAGATAAAACTGGCCTTGTGCCTAACTCCGCGAGGAGTAAATAAATATCCCTGTTCACTTGCCTCCCCACGAGAACAGAGTTAAGAGACAAGGTAAATATCTGAGATGAGGAAAATCCCCCCCCCCCAAAAAAAAATAATTGTACTCTGGATTAAGACAAAATTGCCTCAGTCTGTGATGGTTTCTCATTTACTTAACAAGAACAGACAAAATTATGTGTAGTATCAAAAACAGATACTACACGTTGATTTAACAGAAAATGTACCGATTCCTGTCATTTCTTTAATCAACATATTTGGCCGTTAATATACAACCTCTTAACTATTCTTTTATCTCCCATCCAGAGAGGGGGTGGTTTGTATTTTATCTGAAAAAAAAGCTGTGCTCCGTTTTAATAACAAGAATAATTGCTCAGACATCCCCCATACCAACTCTCCTCTCCACTGCCTATTTTCTTCTGTTCTTTTATCGTCTAATCTTTTATCTCCGCACTTCGCCCTCCTTCCTTTCATGTGTAACGCCACTGACCATTCCCGAAGGGCAATGACCAGACTACAGCTTCCCTGATGACCACAACTTTGGCCAATGTTCCCACCATAAAGATATGTCCCAAAAAACACAATTCGTTCTTCTTAATCACACCAGGCTGCATTCTAGAAGCTTCCGCTCATGCTGGTCAGTCCGACTTAGCCAATGACCAATCGCTGGACATTGGACAGTGTCCGGAATAATACATGACAGCGACAACAGTTTCATACTAGTCTCAGAGTCACTAAATCATTGACTAACGAATCGGTATTGGTATGAAAGCTGGTCTTGAATAACATGAACGCCATTTTTCATTTGGAGATGAAGGTGATTTTTTTCTTGGTAATCTTTTTCGAATTTACGGTCAGAGCAGTTTAGTAGTTGTGATGATATTTTTGTACAAGTAGGTTTATATAAGTGTGTGACGATAGATATTCACACCTACCGTATCCTAAGCGCCCACAATGCCTTGCTTGTCGAGTGGCCATTATAAGATGGTAATCGCGCATGCTCAGTGTTCAGATTTTTTTAGATGTTATAAATATTCAAGCGTGGACACCGACCCCTTTTAAAAGCCGAGATACTGACATAGCACCTAGTCGGAAGAAATTTAACCCGGCTGAATGATATAGACACCTACATAGCCGGAAAATAAATAACCACTGATTTGATTCAAAGGTTAACTGCAAAGGTGACGTACATATAGAAAAACACCTGCTGTTAATTTAACAATAAATTGAACGGAAGCCACTATTCTATAAGTGTCATGGCTATATTGAGTGCGTAGGCAAAGTCCCGGAATGGGCGTTGCAGTTGTGGAGGCGAGTGTTTTCAAAATGTTATATTAACTATCCGAGATTGAGATCGAGGAACATACTTCTAGCAAGCGAATTAGTGAGATCCACTTCCGGCAACTCTTGTGCTTCCTTCTCCTCTCTTACATACACATACACACACACACACTCTAATGGTTCGCCTCAAACGTTTAATACAAATATACAATTATATATTTACGCATAAATGTTTGTTCTAATTCTTTTAAAGGTAGCAGCAATATACAACAACATGAGATGAAAAGATAGAAGACAACGCTTAATTACGTAAAACACTGAAATGTGTTCTACCGGACGGTACACGTTTATTACGGATGGCTATTTCAGAGGTCATTGTCTGGCTGGATCGTTGGTAGGTACAATAAACTTAGAGACGAATTTTACGAAGACCATTTTTCTCTTTATTACATTTCTTGTCAGGGCATAGTAAGGAGACCAGGTAGATAGAGTAACAGCGGGTCGTCCTTACTCTTCCTAATGTTTGAAAGGTCAATTTTATCAATTAGAGCGAAAGGTTCTCCTGTTCGAATCGTCACGTTTGTTTCTTCAACTTATTTTATTCTCATGGTAGCCAAATTTAACCCTTGACCTCTTGGCAATTACGTCCTATCCCAAATCAATGCAAGGCCGACGATATCAGTTACACTATAACACAGCTAGTTATATATCGATTCAGTGCTGGTACAGTTTGCGGCCGATGCTGAAACCGATTTTCGTTGGCATCTTCCGGCAGTTTACATAAACAGCCGGAAAATGCCGACGCACTTAGCCGCGCAGATTCCAACAGATGGCAATTTGCAATTGTGAATTGAGTAAATCGTCTGATTACTTCAATAGACTAACACATGGAAAAAAACAACATTGATTTTTTTTACCCACACACCTAACTATGAAAAAAAAACAATGTAAAAACTGATTTCTTTTAAATACACTAACCCTAAACTAACTCTAACCTAATCCTAACCTAGTATAGCTGGTTGAAAACCTGTACCAGTACAATAAAAAAAACAATTTAATGAAAGAAAAAAAAAATTATTAAACAACTTTAACTTTCTCGTGAATAAAATCTTTGTATGTTTGTATATATATATATATATATATATATATATATATATATATATATATATATATATATATATATATGTGTGTGTATTTATATATATATTAATATATATATTAATATATATATGTTTATATATATATATATTTATATATATATTTATATATATATTTATATATATATATATTTATATATATATATATACATTTATATATATATATATATTAATATATATATATATTTATATATATATATTGATATATACATATTTATATATTGATATATATCTCTCTATATATATATTTATATTTATATGTATTTATATATATATATATATATTTATAGATATTTATATACATATATTTATATAGAGAGAGATTTATAGATATTTATATATTTATTTATATATATATATATTTATATATATATATATATATAGATATTTATATATATATATTTATATAGAGAGAGATTTATATATATTTATATATTATTGTATATATATATATATATATATATATATATATATATATATATATATATATATATATGTTGTGTAATTAGGCAGCTTTCCTTCTCTTATGCATGTTTGGTTCAACAGTAGCGACAGCTTCTGTTTATTTATTTTTTGATTCATTTTTTTCGATTCGTCGCACGACCGATTTGGTATTGTCGTCTATGTTGTATAAAAAATCGCCATATTTTCGCGAACGTTTTTGACCGACGTCGGTCATCTTCAGGCGGATGAATGAGTATGCAAAATAAAAGATACACAGAATACACTCCTAAACTAATTAATCGATCATTATGAAATTTGCTATGCGTAAGGGGTCGTAATGTGGACTATAATTTGTTTTGTAAAAATAATGATACTTTCGATTTTTATGGAATTTTAACAATAGGTGTTAGACATCAATTAAAATATTCCTAATATGTCAGTTACTTTAGAGTATTATACAGGGTATTAAGGGTGATTTATATAGGCAGCACCACTTATATGACAATTCAAATATATCAGATTTGTATTGAATTTGCATTGAATTTCATCCATAGCCATTAGACACGAATTAAGCAAGATTATCTTAATTTCAAGTTCTAAAAAACATTTAGCTTAAGCCTAATGTTTTATAAATGTTCTAGCATTAAAATTAGAATAAGGATTCAATACATAAGGTTTAGAAGCATTATATATTGGTTGTAATCATCGTAAGTTAGCATTAAAATGGTACAAAATTTTTCTTACGCAATAATTAATTGAACCCGTATATATAATATGTATGAAACGGTACAAACTATTCACTTATATATAGTGTTCGATACCGTGATCGATGCCTTATAAGCAGAGCATTATTCTAATTAAATACATTTAGTGCTGTTTTGATTATTCAGTACGATAGATTTCACGCCGTTCATTTTTTTTCACTTACTCCGATCGCATATTTTGGCTAGTCTGAGATAAATATCTCATGGTGAATGGCCGTATATTACACTAACCTTCAAAAGAAGAGATGATGACTGAGAAGATAGTATCATGATGAACAGACACTACACCACCACCCACAAAAAGGAGGAGTTAATGCCTAGCAGGAAGTTACGACAACAAGACAGATACTACACTACTACACAAAAATGAGAAGATACTCCTGTGAGGATGTTATCATGAAGAACGAACAGATACTATACTGACCCCCAAATAAAGAGGTAATGCCTGGGTGGAATATATCATGACAAATGAAAATATACTACACTAACCCGCAAACAAGGAGGTAAAGCCAGAGAGGATTCACCTCCTTCACCACAAAAAAGGAGGTGGCAAAGCCTGGGATGATGGTATCATGATGAACGAACATATACTTCACTACCTCCCAAAGAAGTAGGTAATGCTTAATAGGATGTGATCATTACAACAACAACAAACTATTCTACATTACCCCTACAACAAAAGGGGATCATACCTGGGAGGCTGGTATCATGGACACAGAATAGATAATATGTCCTTTAAAAAAGGAGAAGGTAGTTCCTAGAAAGGTGGGCTCATGACAACAGAATAGATACTACATTATTCCCTCTCTCAAAAGAGAATGTAATAACTGGGAGGATAACCTCAGCCCATTTAAAAGGAGGAGGTCATTCCTGGGAGGACGGTTTTACGATAACAGAACTGATACTACACTACCCACCCTTATTAAAAAATAATACATACCCACCCTTATTAAAAAATAATACATTAATAGATTAAATTGTTTTGTTTTTTCGTTAATTTAAAAATGTCTAGTCATAAAAACATTATTTTTTATGGTTCCTTGGCCTTTTGGTTACAATCAAGTAAACTATAGATTCTCAGCATTCCAGCGATCTTAGACGTTTTACTATCTACAACAGTATTGAGAAAATATGCAAATTACAACTGTATATTACAGAATATTAATTTATTAGAAACTGTTTACAAAATAAGTATGCAAATTAAGAATACCTATAACTGTTTGTGGGTGTTTTCAGATTACTATATATATAGTATTTCAAAAATGCTATGATTTATCAAAGAAGTTAATAAGAATAAACAGTTTTGATGTTAATATAGTAAGGTTAGGTGCTAAAATCTGAAAGAATCGTCACTTCCGACGCTCCATTATTTTCAACAAAATATGTATAAGGGAGTGAGGGGCTTTAAAAGATTGGCCGCTTTCAAGTTCCGTTTGATCAAAAAAACTTTTCACAAGGCTCCCCCCCCCCACGAAACGCTGTCACTGCGAGTTTCCATCTGTCCTTTTTATCGACCTTATCTTAACTATCCACCCCATCTCGCTTTCGCCCTTTTACCAGTGTCACATCACTGACCATTCCCGACGGGCAAATAGGCCAACTACTGCTTCCCTGGTGACCACTACAACGATATGCACCAACACACAAAGCTTTCTACTCACTCACACCAGACTGCACACCAACAGCTTCCGATCATACTGGTCAGTCCGACTTAGTAAATAGCTGGGCAGTGTCCGGATTAAGCCAAGACAGCGACAACAGTGTCATACTAGTCTCATAGTCACCAAAACCTAGACTCACCAATAGGAACGGTCGTATACACTGGTATTGAAGAACATTAGAGCTGAATACCTATTTTGAGTTCTTTTGGCGAACACAAACTTGATTGGGGTTAAGGGATGGGATACAATCTATTTGCAGGTTATAATATATTGCATATTAATCAAAATACATATTATTATTGTTGTTATTATTATTATTATTATTATTATTATTATTATTATTATTATTATTATTAATAATATTATTAAGTTATAGCCCCTGTTCCTCCTCATTATAGTAATCATTATTATCAGTAGTAGTAGTAGTAGTAGTAGTAGTAGTAGTAGTAGTAGCAGCACTAGTTTATACCTTCTTGGGTTGTGTTAGTGCAGTACCTGGGTATATCAACTTCCACAGAATAATTATTCTGAAATATAATCTTATACATAAAATTAGGTCACTCAAATTTTAAAAGTCGAATCTACACAGCATTTAAGTTGACTAGTCAACATCTGATTCTAATTATCCACTTTTCATTCGTGATTGTCCTATCATGTTATTTTCAATCAATGTAAACGGATTATTTGCAAAATCAGTTGTTGCTGTTCCTAGGCGGCTGCAGAGACTGGTGGCGAATGCTGATGGCAATATTAGATATTAAATAAAGCCTTATTTTAGACACGATCTCATCATATTCATTTCTTGTAAGAATTATATATTTAAATGAATAAATGCGAAATTCTTTTTTTTTTTCTATTTATCACTTCTTTATCACTATCGAAACGTGTGGCTGTTATTTATCAATGGTATAGCATAGTCATGTTGAAATAATACAGCATAGTTATGTATCAATAATACAGCATAGTTATTTATCAATGGTATAGCATAGTTATGTATCAATAATACAACAGTTATGTATCAATAATACACACTAGTTATGTATTAAGAATACAATATAGTTATTTATCAATGGTATAGCATAGTTATGTAGCAATAATACAACATAGTACTTCATCAATAATACAGCATAGTTATGTAGCAATAATACAACATAGTTATGTAGCAATAATACAACATAGTTATGTAGCAATAATACAACATAGTTATGTATCAATAATACAGCATAGTTATGTAGCAATAATACAACATAGTTATGTAGCAATAATACAACATAGTTATGTAGCAATAATACAACATAGTTATGTAGCAATAATACAACATAGTTATGTAGCAATAATACAGCATAGTTATTTATCAATAATACAACATAGTTATGTAGCAATAATACAACATAGTTATGTAGCAATAATACAGCATAGTTATTTATCAATAATACAACATAGTTATTTATCAATGGTATAGCATAGTTATGTGGTAATAATACAACATAGTTATGTAGTAATAATACAACATAGTTATGTATCAATAATACAGCATAGTTAGGCATCAATAATACAGCATAGTTATGTATCAATAATACAACATAGTCATTCATCAATACTATAACAGTTTTTATAAGTACTCTATATATAGTACAAATGAACGACCCAAAGACAATATTTTGAATGCCTCATTAACATACATACATATCTTGAAACAGTTCCTAATAAATTAATATTAGCTGTAATATATTTGTTATTTTATGGTCTTATTCTGTCTCTCTCTCTCTCTCTTTCTCTGTATATATATATATATAATATATATATAATATATATATATATATATATATGTATATACTAGCGTATGTAGGTATAAATAATTTAATATTATTTACTAAAAAATAATATTGTTGCAAGCTCCTTCAATAAGATTAAAGTTGATTCCTGTTCGGGAAAGTTAAAAATAGACTGACACGTAGCTATAAGGCATATTTCGACAACGTTCGTAGAATCTATAGTCAGTCTTTCTAGATAT
This sequence comes from Sepiola atlantica, assembly GCA_963556195.1. Lineage (NCBI taxonomy): Eukaryota > Metazoa > Mollusca > Cephalopoda > Sepiida > Sepiolidae > Sepiola > Sepiola atlantica. The sequence goes on from OY744534.1 coordinate 67,502,765, forward strand.
GTCGCCCTTCTCATAAATTGAATTCCTTTCTTGAATGTGGTAATGTCTCGTGGCCTAATGGTTATGACGCTTGATGCTGAGTCTAGATTGATACTGTGGCGGGAGTTCGAACCGTTCGACCGTCTGTAATTATCATTCCTACACTGACGAGAGCGAACGCTTGAAACGCTGGCGTATATAAGTAAAGAATTTAATATTATTTATTTAAAATTAATATAATATATATATATATATATATATATATATATATATATATATATATATATATATATATATATATGCAGTAATTTGTTAAGATGATTGGTAACTTACTAAAATCGTTTCATTCTACCGTCGCACGCTAGAATTCTTACCGGTTGGGGAAGAGAAAAGATAAGGGAGCGGGTTGCTCTTTCCCGTTATCAACGCCGTATTTTTCTCAGGCGAATTGATTTTTTCTTACTTTTGATTACATTAGAATCTTATTAATATTATTCATGGATTTGTATGAACATTACAAACAGTTTATGTTTATCTACCTATACAAATAAATGTGAAAGTTTTAGTCTTGTATCTGCCAGAAACCTATGAATGAAACTTTTATTATCTAAAATGTGTGTTTCACGTATTTCAAGTCGTGATAGCAAAGTAATAAATTCCGAAGACTAAATGATATGAGGCAGCTAGTTATATGTTTTACCTGATAAAATAAAATGACCAAGTACTATTTGTAGTGATCAATGTTTTATGGTCACATTTTCTTCCTTGGCTTCTACATTGTAATCCCCCACTCACTTTTTAAAGATGGACTCGTCCGATCGCCGCAGATGCATGTTTTAATTTAATCTGATGCAGCTATTGTTTCAAACAGTAAACTCGCACTAAAAAAAATATACTATCTTTGCCGTCCTGTGTTCTGGCCAAATAATATCGTGGTGTCTGCGTTCGAACCGTGCAACCGTCTGAGATTATCATCCCTGCACTGATGAGAGCGAAAGCTTGAAACGCTATGGAAAATAATTTAATACCATTTACTTAAAGTTCATATATATATATATATATATATATATATATATATATATATATATATATATATATATATATATAGTCTCGGAAGTTTCTCAACCATTAAAACTATATAAGGAAAGAAAAAAATATATATATATATAAAAAAATTTTTTTAAAAAGACAAAAAAACTTATAGTCTCAAGTCTTCCAGTGGAAAATCACTCATGTAAGTCAATTTATTTTTTACAGTTATTATATTAGTTAGTTTCTAACACTATTTTAAGGGATCATCAGTTGTTTACCATGAAAAACTGTTTCGGGAATATATATATATATATATATATATATATATATATATATATATATATATATATATATATATATGGATGGAATGGAAATATATCATAAACGCCTACAAGGGTTTTGGAAATAGATCTTCATAACAATATATATTTTGAGACTACATTAAAAATAGTACTAACACAAGTATGTTTCACTTTAAACAAAGATTGTACAATAATATCGTAGAGTCTATGTTCGCACCGGACGTCCGTAGAATGCCCGGCAGCAATATACAACAGATAAAGGATAAAACTGTGGAATTTCCACGGGCCCCGCTAGTGCTATATAAATTGGCATCAATTTGTGCCTGTTCTTAGTCCCTTGGTATATTGTGTCAACTGGACTGTAAAATTAGGTATTTTTACAGATTTAACTTAGACCCTAACCCTAACTCTAACCATAACCCTAACGCTATATCCAAACTCTAGTGCTAACCCTAACCCTAACCCTAACCCTAACTCTAACTCTAACCTTAACTATAACCCTAACGCTATATCCTAACTCTAGTGCTAACCCTAACCCTAACCCTAACCCTAACCCTAACTCTAACACTAACTCTAACCATAACCCTAACGCTATATCCTAACTCTAGCGCTAACCCTAACCCTAACCCTAACCATAACTCTAACCATAACTCTAACCATAACCCTAACGCTATATCCTAACTCTAGCGCTAACCCTAACCCTAACCCTAACCCTAACCCTAACCCTAACTCTAACTCTAACCCTAACTCTAACCATAACCCTAACGCTATATCCTAACTCTAGCGCTAACCCTAACCCGAACCCTAACCCTAACCCTAACCCTAACTCTAACCATAACTCTAACCATAACCCTAACGCTATATCCTTACTCTAGCGCTAACCATTACGAGGTCAAAGTTAGTGTGATTTCTTATGCGTGAAAGCACCTTAAATTACATCAGAAAGTCGAAACTAACCAAAGCCACATTATGCGCTTTATTACTGATCATAAACTATCTGATCACACCAGTATCGCAAACCTAGTAGCATCCCATCAATATCCTCTCTCATCAAATGTAATGTCTTGAGAGGGTTTGGTCACGTTAAGCGTTGCAGTGTAGGGCTATTCAAACTATGCGTTGAAAGCATAATACAAAGAAAGTCGATTGAAAGGTAAACAAAAAAATACGGATATACAATGTCTGTGAATGGACGAACATTAACATAAACAAAGTGAACACCTAGGCCTAAAATCGTAAGCCTTAAAGGACACGCAGCCATGTTAGAACGTATTCTGCAACTAACGGAAAAAACGTTTACTAATAAATATTATGTCTTTCTAAAACTGATGTCGCTGTCCAGTTGAAGGGTTGCTCTCTACTAGTGTAATTTCCTTGGTCAGTTAGTTATTCAAAATGAGCATTGGATTAATTGGTAAGAAGCGAAACGGAGGAAAAATGAAATCTGACCGTAGCTGTTTGGGTATGTGGAAAGGGTGTGAATGGAATTCATCAGTGCAGATGGCTTAGTAGTTTTTGGTATTAGTGGTTGCATTTGGTCGAGTGGCCGAAGCGGCAGTTGACATTGTCCGGAAAATAAGGGTGTGAATGGGGAACGAAACAATCAGTAGAAGAGGATTTTTATGGTATAGGAAATATTGATCTGTGTCCGGAAGAATAAAGAGGAAAACAAATACAACTAATAAATAATGAAAGAAGAACCTAAAATATTCTGAAAGAATTGAAGATAGAAAGATAATTTGAAGATGAAAATAAATAAAAACAATATATATATATATATATATTTATATATATATATATATATATATATATATATATATATATATATATATATATATATATATATGTATAACACACGCTAGGCTACGTACGTACGTTATCACCTTTCACACACATTAAAAAAGCAAACATGTTGGTTGGTGATTAATCTTATATCACTATGATAAAAAAATCCGACTTCACCTTTTTTAAAATGAATTATTCCCAAAATCAAATTATGGCGACTTAAATAGTACCGCAAGGACCCGTAGTGTAACGGATATAGTACTAAGTAAAATTCAGTTCTAGGTACAGTTTTCTGTAGGTTGAAGGTCAATCTTTAGTGCGAGAAATAATAGAAATAGCGAATTACTGAAGACGTCTACACGATCATGGCTGACGGAACAAGCGCATTCTACCCCCGTGGATTAAATACCGGGTTCTGTTTGAAATTCCGAGTTCAACAGAAAAATTCCCGAGTTCGACAAGATACACCTGAAGAAGGTCGGAGTTACATCGGCTGAAACTTTTTGAGAATAACGCTCAGGATGGAGACAGTAGCATCAATAATCCAAATTATACAAATTATCAATGCTCATCTAAAAAATATAGAAACACAAACCAGTACGATTTTAAATAAACACATTTCAAAAAGACACTTATTTTCTTCGTTTTCTTTTCCTGCATAACTATAGAAATGTGAAACAAAGACATTAACATAAAATGACAATCACGATTCCCGGGCAACGCTGGGTATGTACGGCTACTAGCTCGTAAAGGAATGCTAATATTTTTTAAACTGTGTTACCGCGACATCTACATTACGACCTGCATATAAATACTATTATTATATTTATTACAAATAAATAATAATAAATGATGTACTTGTTTTAACCTTTTCGAAGTCGGTATTATTTTCTACGGCCTGACACCGGTGCATAGAGATTCTGTCTCTTCGATCGGATTGCGTATAAAAATCTGTAAAATGGATTGGAAGTTAATTTTTCAAGAACATGATAAAAAAGAAAGCAGTTGGGAAGAAGACAGATACTATTTATTATTTTAACTCTTTCATACTTAAGTTATCCCAGAACAACAAATAGAACATTTGTAATATATTATTATACATTTTGATTTGATCAATTATATTTGTTTTTGTGAGATCAAGGAAATCGGGAAATACGCGTTGCCTCCATTCTTAGTCGTTACGGACCTTTTCAGAAGTTAGCTCAACTTGAAGGCAGTGGTTCAAGAAGAAGTTAGATCAGATACAAAAAATTACTCTAAAGGATCATGCATGAAAGTGTTAACAAGAATTAAATTACTACAATGTTAAATCAATAAATAAATAAATCATTCGTTTGATTCGTTTCATTTATTTAAGAGTATATTTAGCCGACAATGACAATTATTTTGACGGAAGAACAAAGAGCCGTTTTTATCTTACTAGTATTGACCTTGACAGACATTTATTATTTCGAAATGAATACTATTATTAAAGTAAATTATGCAGATTAATATACAAAGAGCCGTGGAATTCCCACAGTCCCGCTATTATTTAAAAACAATAAATAAAGTAAGAACTGTGAAAAAAGAAAAACAATTATTTAGGAATGAAATGACGAGAGAAACAAAGAGAAACAAGAGATTGAAAAAAAAAATGCATTTAAGAAACAAAAAGTGATATTCTTTATTCGGCGTTTTGTGTTTTTAAATAAATAAATAAAATACTATATCTCCTAAATAAATAATAAATAAAATATTATATCAACTTATAACATTTTATGTGTATACATGATATGATTTTATTACCAAATATGACCCAAATAATAAATAAAACATATTTGTATTTTTTTTTATTGACAATACATTTTCAGATCGATGTGAAATATTTTTTAAAATATCGACTATATAATAAATGTAATTAATTATTTTGAAAGTTTGAATCAGATCACCAATTTCTCTTTACAACTGAAATGTATTTACTGTTTTTATTAGTCTTCTTTGTATGGATTACAATCTCAATATTACATTCTAAATTTCTTGTTCATATTTCTATCTTATTATTTCTGGTACAAATTTAAATGGTCAATATCCCTTTGTCTTCATTTCTCATGAAACTTACGTCGAATCAGATTAGAAACGACTATTACAATTTGGTTACCTTTTTAGTCACTTGGTATCTATTAGTATTCAGTGTCTACATGGACACTGTTGTCGCTGGTCAGTCAAAGATTTTCCTCGTACAAATGTTCACTCATTGGTCAGTTAGTAGTTCAAAGTGACTATTAGAATATTTGGTGAGTATTGATTTACTTCTTTTCCAGGAGTTAGGCACAAGGCCAGTTTTTATCTTACTTCCACAAGTAAGATGTGACCCAAGGTCGGGTCGGGAAAGTGGGGTTTACAAATTGCTTGGGCAGCCCCGTCGGCAGTCCCCGGTAGGAGCGCCTCAGGCAGTAAGCAATAAACTTACTCATCCCCAAAGAGGGGAGGCGAAGCCTGTGAGGGTGGACCTCCTAGAACTGCAAAGCACAGACCCATAGACCGGCGTAAATCAAGCCCCGTAGGCCAAGACAATACCAGTCTATGGGGTGCAGTATCCATCGGAACAGATGCTACATTTTGATCTTAGCCAAGTAGCGAAAACAGAATAATGCAATTTACTGCGACCGTAGCAGCTGGGGTACACGGAAGGGGTGTGAATGGAAGTCAATTTTGAAGATCTTAGTCGTTTGCTATCAGTGGCTTTAGCCGGCTGACTGACCAGAACATTGTCCGAAATGGAAGAGGTCAGTGAAGAATTAAGCAGAAATCAGCAGGGACTAATCCCCTTTTTATATGCTAGAAAACATTGTTTTCTGTTGGTAAAAATAACGAAGAAGATAAAATAAATAACATTATTAAAATATAAAGGATTACAAACTTGTTTTATTGTCCAAATTTAGAAATTAATAGACGATAGATGACATTATATAACAAGTTTAAGTACTCTTATAAGTCACGCACCATGTTTCCGTGACTTCGCGTCGTCAACGTTCGGGCAGGTCTCGGAAGCGCCCGAGAGTCGACGAAACTATTAACCAAAGAACATTTGCTTATAAAGTTTGTTTTCGTTAAAATAAGAAAACAAAACTTGCTTAAATATTATTTACCTGACCTAAAAGTTGTTGCGGTGTTTATGTTAACAAGAAACACATTTAAAAAAAAAAGATGTTAAAAAAAAAAAATGAAAAAAATTAAACAAACAATAACATTTGCTTGACAAATCAAACAAAACCATAATTTGAAACTTTCCAAACAAAAAAACATTTTATTTAAAAACATTTGATTAACAATGGCTATTTTGATAAAAAAAAGAACAAAAATAAGCATTTAATTAATAACAGTTGTTTAGCCATGATTTGTTCGTTCTTTATTTTTATATATGTATTTTAGTTTGCTTTTCTTCTGCCAGTATTCAATTTAACGTTTAGCACTTTTCGCCTCGTAAACCCTAGGGCGTTTCCGTAACCTGCCCGAACGTTTACGACGCGGAGTCACGGAAACACGGTGCGTCAGCTATAAGAGTATCCAAACTTAGTATTTCTAATAAAGGATTTCTACTAGCAAAGAGAATTCGATGAAACGTTTTGTTTTGTTTCATGCTATATCTACCCTATCCTGGTTATTTAATGCCGAATTAAGTAATGTTAGTAATTGTTAGTAATTGTTAGTAATTGTTAGTAATTGTTAGTAATTGTTTGTGTACATCATGTTTTTAATATGTTCAGAATATCTATTGATAGTTATTTATCTAATTATTGATCGTGTGAATACGTACTGCATAAAAACATGGGATACAGTTTAATATCATACACATGAATAAAATAGAACGACAATTGTAGAGTATTTCTCTATTAGTTATTTCAAACTTTGATATAAACAAACATATACACATAGATTGAATGAACACCCCTAAATGGTTAAGTTCAAATAAAGTAATGTGAAAATGTCCATCACCTTTTCCTAAAAATATATATTCTAAAATTCATGATGATTGATTAATAAATTATAGTATGGCTATTCTGAAACCATCAAAATTATAATGATTGAATAATAAATTATGATATGGCTATTGTGAAACTATCAAAATTATAATGATTGAATAATAAATTAGTATATGGCTATTGTAAAACTATCAAAGTTATAATGATTGAATGATAAATTATAATATGACTATTCTGAAACTATCAAAATTATAATGATTGAATAATAAATTATGATATGGCTATTCTGAACCTATCAAAATTATAATGATTGAATAATGAATTAGTATATGGCTATTGTAAAACTATCAAAATTATAATGATTGAATGATAAATTATGATATGACTATTCTGAAACTATCAAAATTATAATGATTGAATAATAAATTACGATATGGCTATTCTGAAACTATCAAAATTATAATGATTTAATAATGAATTATGATATGGTTATTGTAAAACTATCAAAATTATAATGATTAAATAATAAATTACGATATGGCTATTCTGAAACCATCAAAATTATGATGATTGACTAATGAATTATGATATAGCTATTGTAAAACTATCAAAATTATAATGATTGAATAATAAATAACGATATGGCTATTCTGAAACCATCAAAATTATAATGATTGAATAATGAATTATGATATGGCTATTCTGAAACTATCAGAATTATAATGATTGAATAATGAATTATGATATGGCTATTCTGAAACTATCAAAATTATAATGATTGAATAATGAATTATGATATGGCTATTCTGAAACCATTAACATTATGATGATTGAATAATAAATTATGATATGGCTATTCTGAAATTATCAGAATTATAATGATTGAATAATGAATTATGATATGGCTATTCTGAAACAATCAAAATTATAATGATTGAATAATTAATTATTATATGGCTATTCTGAAACTATCAAAATTATAATGATTGAATGTTGAATTATGATATGGTTATTCTGAAACTATCAAAATTATTATGATTGAATAATGAATTATGATATGGTTATTCTGAAACTATCAAAATTATAATGATTGAATAATGAATTATGATATGGCTATTCTGAAACCATCAAAATTATAATGATTGAATAATGAATTATGATATGGCTATTCTGAAACTATCAAAATGATTATGATTGAATAATGAATTATGATGTGGCTATTCTGAAACTATCAAAATTATGTTGATTGAATAATAAATTATTATATGGCTATTCTGAAACTATCAAACTTATTATGATTGAATAATAAATTATGATATGGCTATTCTGAAACTATCAAAATTATGATGATTGAATAATGAATTATGATATTGCTATTCTGAAACTATCAAAATTATTATGATTGAATAATGTATTATGATATGGTTATTCTGAAACTATCAAAATTATAATGATTGAATAATAAATTATGATATGGTTATTCTGAAACTATCAAAATTATAATGATTGAATAATAAATTATGATATGGTTATTCTGAAACTATCAAAATTATCATGATTGAATAATGAATTATCGTATGGCTATACTGAAACCATCAAAATTATAATGATTGAATAATTAATTATGATATGGCTATTCTGAAACCATCAAAATTATAATGATTGAATAATGAATTATGATATGGCTATTCTGAAACTATCAAAATGGTTATGATCGAATAATTAATTATGATATGGTTATTCTAAAACTATCAAAATTATAATGATTGAATAATGATTAATGATATGGCTATTCTGAAACCATCAAAATTATAATGATTGAATAATGAATTATGATATGGCTATTCTGAAACTATCAAACTTATTATGATTGAATAATAAATTATGATATGGCTATTCTGAAACTATCAAACGTATTATGATTGAATAATAAATTATGATATGGCTATTCTGAAACTATCAAAATAATAATGATTGAATAATGAATTATGATGTGGCTATTCTGAAACTATCAAAATTATGTTGATTGAATAATAAATTATGATATGGCTATTCTGAAACTATCAAACTTATTATGATTGAATAATAAATTATGATATGGCTATTCTGAAACTATCTAAATTATAATGATTGAATAATGAATTATTATATGGCTATTCTGAAACTATCAAAATTATAATGATTGAATAATAAATTATGATATGGCTATTCTGAAACTATCAAAATTATAATGATTGAATAATAAATTATGATATGGTTATTCTGAAACTATCAAAATTATAATGATTGAATAATGAATTATGATATGGTTATTCTGAAACTATCAAAATTATTATGATTGAATAATGAATTATGATATGGTTATTCTGAAACTATCAAAATTATTATGATTGAATAATGAATTATGATATGGTTATTCTGAAACTATCAAAATTATAATGATTGAATAATGAATTATAATATGGTTATTCTGAAACTATCAAAATTATTATGATTGAATAATGAATTATGATATGGCTATTCTGAAACTATCAAACTTATTATGATTGAATAATAAATTATGATATGACTATTCTGAAACTATCAAACTTATTATGATTGAATAATAAATTATAATATGGCTATTCTGAAACTATCAAAATTATAATGATTGAATAATGAATTATGATATGGCTATTCTGAAACTATCAAACTTATTATGATTGAATAATAAATTATGATATGGCTATTCTGAAACTATCAAAATTATAATGATTGAATAATGAATTATGATATGGTTATTCTGAAACTATCAAAATTATGTTGATTGAATAATAAATTATGATATGGCTATTCTGAAACTATCAAACTTATTATGATTAGATAATAAATTATGATATGGCTATTCTGAAACTATCAAAATTATAATGATTGAATAATGAATTATGATATGGCTATTCTGAAACTATCAAAATTATTATGATTGAATAATGAATTATGATATCATTATTCTGAAACTATCAAAATTATTATGATTGAATAATAAATTATGATATGGTTATTCTGAAACTATCAAAATTATAATGATTGAATAATGAATTATGATATGGTTATTCTGAAACTATCAAAATTATTATGATTGAATAATGAATTATGATATGGTTATTCTGAAACTATCAAAATTATTATGATTGAATAATGAATTATGATATGGTTATTCTGAAACTATCAAAATTATAATGATTGAATTATGAATTATGATATGGTTATTCTGAAACTATCAAAATTTTTATGATTGAATAATAAATTATGATATGGCTATTCTGAAACTATCAAAATTATAATGATTGAATAATAAATTATGATATGGTTATACTGAAACTATCAAAATTATAATGATTGAATAATAAATTATGATATGGTTATTCTGAAACTATCAAAATTATTATGATTGAATAATGAATTATGATATGGCTGTTCTGAAACTATCAAAATTATAATGATTGAATAATGAATTATGATATGGCTATTCTGAAACTATCAAAATTTTTATGATTGAATAATAAATTATGATATGGTTATTCTGAAACTATCAAAATCATAATGATTGAATAATAAATTATTATATGGCTATTCTGAAACTATCAAAATTATAATGATTTAATAATGAATTATGATATGGTTATACTGAAACTATCAAAATTATAATAATTGAATAATGAATTATGATATGGTTATTCTGAAACCATCAAAATTATAATGATTGAATAATAAATTATGATATGGGTATTCTGAAACTATCAAAATTATAATGATTGAATAATGAATTATGATATTGTTATTCTGAAACTATCAAAATTATAATGATTGAATAATAAATTATGATATGCTTATTCTGAAACTATCAAAATTATAATGATTGAATAATGAATTATGATATGGCTATTCTGAAACTATCAAAATTATAATGATTGAATAATAAATTATGATATGGCTATTCTGAAACTATCAAAATTATAATGATTGAATAATGAATTATGATATGGCTATTCTGAAACCATTAAAATTATTATGATTGAATAATAAATTATGATATGGCTATTCTGAAATTATCAGAATTATAATGATTGAATAATGAATTATGATATGGCTATTCTGAAACCATCAAAATTATAATGATTGAATAATTAATTATTATATGGCTATTCTGAAACCATCAACATTATAATGATTGAATAATGAATTATGATATGGTTATTCTGAAACTATCAAAATTATTATGATTGAATAATGAATTATGATATAGTTATTCTGAAACTATCAAAATTATAATGATTGAATAATGAATTATGATATGGCTATTCTGAAACCATCAAAATTATAATGATTGAATAATGAATTATGATATGGCTATTCTTAAACTATCAAAATTATTATGATTGAATAATGAATTATGATTTAGTTATTCTGAAACTATCAAAATTATAATGATTGAATAATCAATTATGATATGGCTATTCTGAAACCATCAAAATTATAATGATTGAATAATGAATTATGATATGGCTATTCTGAAACTATCAAAATGATTATGATTGAATAATAAATTATGATATGGTTATTCTGAAACTATCAAAATTATAATGATTGAATAATAAATTATGATATGGCTATTCTGAAACTATCAAAATTATAATCATTGAATAATGAATTATGATATGGCTATTCTGAAACTATAAAACTTATTATGATTGAATGATAAATTATTATATGGCTATTCTGAAACTATCAAACTTATTATGATTGAATAATAAATTATGATATGGCTATTCGTAAACTATCAAAATTATAATGATTGAATAATGAATTATGATATGGCTATTCTGAAACTATCAAACTTATTATGATTGAATAATAAATTATGATATGGCTATTCTGAAACTATCAAAATTATAATGATTGAATAATGAATTAGTATATGGTTGTTCTGAAACTATCAAAATTATAATGATTGAATAATAAATTATGATATGGTTATTCTGAAACTATCAAAATTATAATTATTGAATAATGAATTATGATATAGCTATTCTGAAACTATCAAAATTATAATGATTGAATAATAAATTATGATATGGCTATTCTGAAACTATCAAAATTATAATGATTGAATAATGAATTATGATATGGTTATTCTGAAACTATCAAAATTATGATGATTGAATAATAAATTATGATATATCTATTCTGAAACTATCAGCATTATAATGATTGAATAATGAATTATGATATGGCTATTCTGAAACCATCAAAATTATAATGATTGAATAATTAATTATGATATGGCTATTCTGAAACCATCAACATTATAATGATTGAATAATGAATTATGATATGGCTATTCTGAAACTATCAAAATTATTATGATTAGATAATGAATTATGATATGGCTATTCTGAAACTATCAAAATTATAATGATTGAATAATGAATTATGATATGGCTATTCTGAAACCATCAAAATTATAATGATTGAATAATGAATTATGATATGGCTATTCTGAAACTATCAAAATGATTATGATTGAATAATAAATTATGATATGGTTATTCTGAAACTATCAAACTTATTATGATTGAATGATAAATTATTATATGGCTATTCTGAAACTATCAAACTTATTATGATTGAATAATAAATTATGATATGGCTATTCTGAAACTATCAAAATTCTAATGATTGAATAATGAATTATGATATGGCTATTCTGAAATTATCAAAATTATGTTGATTGAATAATAAATTATGATATGGCTATTCTGAAACTATCAAACTTATTATGATTGAATAATAAATTATGATATGGCTATTCTGAAACTATCAAAATTATAATAATTGAATAATGAATTATGATATGGCTATTCTGAAACTATCAAAATTATTATGATTGAATAATGAATTATGATATGGTTGTTCTGAAACTATCAAAATTATAATGATTGAATAATAAATTATGATATGGCTATTCTGAAACTACCAAAATTATAATGATTGAATAATAAATTATGATATGGCTATTCTGAAACTATCAAAATTATAATGATTGAATAATAAATTATGATATGGCTATTCTGAAACTATCAAAATTATAATGATTGAATAATAAATTATGATATGGCTATTCTGAAACTATCAAAATTATAATGATTGAATAATGAATTATGATATGGCTATTTTGAAACTATCAAAATTATTATGATTGAATAATAAATTATGATATGGTTATTCTGAAACTATCAAAATTATAATGATTGAATAATAAATTATGATATGGCTATTCTGAAACTATCAAAATTATAATGATTGAATAATGAATTATGATATGGTTATTCTGAAACTATCAAAATTATTATGATTGAATAATAAATTATGATATGGCTATTCTGAAACTATCAAACTTATTATGATTGAATAATAAATTATGATATGACTATTCTGAAACTATCAAACTTATTATGATTGAATAATAAATTATGATATGGCTATTCTGAAACTATCAAAATTATAATGATTGAATAATCAATTATGATATGGCTATTCTGAAACTATCAAAATTATAATGATTGAATAATGAATTATGATATGGTTATTCTGAAACTATCAAAATTATAATGATTGAATAATGAATTATGATATGGCTATTCTGAAACTATCAAAATTATTATGATTGAATAATGAATTATGATATGGTTGTTCTGAAACTATCAAAATTATAATGATTGAATAATAAATTATGATATGGTTATTCTGAAACTATCAAAATTATAATGATTGAATAATGAATTATGATATGGCTATTCTGAAACTATCAAAATTATAATGATTGAATAATAAATTATGATATGGCTATTCTGAAACTATCAAAATTATAATGATTGAATAATGAATTATGATATGGCTATTCTGAAACTATCAAAATTATAATGATTGAATAATGAATTATGATATGGCTATTCTGAAAGCATTAAAATTATGATGATTGAATAATAAATTATGATATGGCTATTCTGAAATTATCAGAATTATAATGATTGAATAATGAATTATGATATGGCTTTTCTGAAACCATCAAAATTATAATGATTGAATAATTAATTATTATATGGCTATTCTGAAACCATCAACATTATAATGATTGAATAATGAATTATGATATGGTTATTCTGAAACTATCAAAATTATTATGATTGAATAAGTAATTATGATATGGTTATTCTGAAACTATCAAAATTATAATGATTGAATAATGAATTATGATATGGCTATTCTGAAACCATCAAAATTATAATGATTGAATAATGAATTATGATATGGCTATTCTGAAACTATCAAAATGATTATGATTGAATAAGGAATTATGATATGGTTATTCTGAAACTATCAAAATTATAATGATTGAATAATAAATTATGATATGGCTATTCTGAAACTATCAAAATTATAATGATTGAATAATGAATTATGATATTGTTATTCTGAAACTATCAAAATTATGATGATTGAATAATAAATTATGATATGGCTATTCTGAAACTATCAGAATTATAATGATTGAATAATGAATTATGATATGGCTATTCTGAAACCATCAAAATTATAATGATTGAATAATTAATTATGATATGGCTATTCTGAAACCATCAACATTATAATGATTTAATAATGAATTATGATATGGCTATTCTTAAACTATCAAAATTATTATGATGTAATAATGAATTATGATTTGGTTATTCTGAAACTATCAAAATTATAATGATTGAATAATCAATTATGGTATGACTATTCTGAAACCATCAAAATTATAATGATTGAATAATGAATTATGATATGGCTATTCTGAAACTATCAAAATGATTATGATTGAATAATAAATTATGATATGGTTATTCTGAAACTATCAAAATTATAATGATTGAATAATAAATTATGATATGGCTATTCTGAAACTATCAAAATTATAATCATTGAATAATGAATTATGATATGGCTATTCTGAAACTATAAAACTTATTATGATTGAATGATAAATTATGATATGGCTATTCTGAAACTATCAAACTTATTATGATTGAATAATAAATTATGATATGGCTATTCTGAAACTATCAAAATTATAATGATTGAATATTGAATTATGATATGGCTATTCTGAAACTATCAAACTTATTATGATTGAATAATAAATTATGATATGGCTATTCTGAAACTATCAAAATTATAATGATTGAATAATGAATTATGATATGGCTATTCTGAAACTATCAAAATTATTATGATTGAATAATAAATTATGATATGGTTATTCTGAAACTATCAAAATTATAATGATTGAATAATGAATTATGATATGGTTATTCTGAAACAATCAAAATTATTATGATTGAATAATAAATTATGATATGGCTATTCTGAAACTATCAAACTTATTATGATTGAATAATAAATTATGATATGACTATTCTGAAACTATCAAACTTATTATGATTGAATAATAAATTATGATATGGCTATTCTGAAACTATCAAAATTATAATGATTGAATAATGAATTATGATATGGCTATTCTGAAACTATCAAACTTATTATGATTGAATAATAAATTATGATATGGCTATTCTGAAACTATCAAAATTATAATGATTGAATAATGAATTATGATATGGTTATTCTGAAACTATCAAAATTATGTTGATTGAATAATAAATTATGATATAGCTATTCTGAAACTATCAAACTTATTATGATTGAATAATAAATTATGATATGGCTATTCTGAAACTATCAAAATTATAATGATTGAATAATGAATTATGATATGGATATTCTGAAACTATCAAAATTATTATGATTGAATAATGAATTATGATATCATTATTCTGAAACTATCAAAATTATAATGATTGAATAATAAATTATGATATGGTTATTCTGAAACTTTCAAAATTATAATGATTGAATAATGAATTATGATATGGTTATTCTGAAACTATCAAAATTATAATGATTGAATAATGAATTATGATATGGCTATTCTGAAACTATCAAAATTATTATGATTGAATAATGAATTATGATATGGTTGTTCTGAAACTATCAAAATTATAATGATTGAATAATAAATTATGATATGGTTATTCTGAAACTATCAAAATTATAATGATTGAATAATGAATTATGATATGGCTATTCTGAAACTATCAAAATTATAATGATTGAATAATAAATTATGATATGGCTATTCTGAAACTATCAAAATTATAATGATTGAATAATAAATTATGATATGGCTATTCTGAAACTATCAAAATTATAATGATTGAATAATGAATTATGATATGGCTATTCTGAAACTATCAAAATTATAATGATTGAATAATGAATTATGATATGGCTAATCTGAAACCATTAAAATTATGATGATTGAATAATAAATTATGATATGGCTATTCTGAAATTATCAGAATTATAATGATTGAATAATGAATTATGATATGGCTATTCTGAAACCATCAAAATTATAATGATTGAATAATTAATTATTATATGGCTATTCTGAAACCATCAACATTATAATGATTGAATAATGAATTATGATATGGTTATTCTGAAACTATCAAAATTCTTATGATTGAATAAGTAATTATGATATGGTTATTCTGAAACTATCAAAATTATAATGATTGAATAATGAATTATGATATGGCTATTCTGAAACCATCAAAATTATAATGATTGAATAATGAATTATGATATGGCTATTCTGAAACTATCAAAATGATTATGATTGAATAAAGAATTCTGATATGGTTATTCTGAAACTATCAAAATTATAATGATTGAATAATAAATTATGATATGGCTATTCTGAAACTATCAAAATTATAATGATTGAATAATGAATTATGATATTGTTATTCTGAAACTATCAAAATTATGATGATTGAATAATAAATTATGATATGGCTATTCTGAAACTATCAGAATTATAATGATTGAATAATGAATTATGATATGGCTATTCTGAAACCATCAAAATTATAATGATTGAATAATTAATTATGATATGGCTATTCTGAAACCATCAACATTATAATGATTGAATAAGGAATTATGATATGGCTATTCTGAAACTATCAAAATTATAATGATTGAATAATGAATTATGATTTGGTTATTCTGAAACTATCAAAATTATAATGATTGAATAATCAATTATGATATGGCTATTCTGAAACCATCAAAATTATAATGATTGAATAATGAATTATGATATGGCTATTCTGAAACTATCAAAATGATTATGATTGAATAATAAATTATGATATGGTTATTCTGAAACTATCAAAATTATAATGATTGAATAATAAATTATGATATGGCTATTCTGAAACTATCAAAATTATAATCATTGAATAATGAATTATGATATGGCTATTCTGAAACTATAAAACATATTATGATTGAATGATAAATTATGATATGGCTATTCTGAAACTATCAAACTTATTATGATTGAATAATAAATTATGATATGGCTATTCTGAAACTATCAAAATTATAATGATTGAATAATGAATTATGATATGGCTATTCTGAAACTATCAAACTTATTATGATTGAATAATAAATTATGATATGGCTATTCTGAAACTATCAAAATTATAATGATTGAATAATGAATTAGTATATGGTTATTCTGAAACTATCAAAATTATAATGATTGAATAATAAATTATGATATGGTTATTCTGAAACTATCAAAATTATAATGATTGAATAATGAATTATGATATAGCTATTCTGAAACTATCAAAATTATAATGATTGAATAATAAATTATGATATGGCTATTCTGAAACTATCAAAATTATAATGATTGAATAATGAATTATGATATGGTTATTCTGAAACTATCAAAATTATGATGATTGAATAATAAATTATGATATGGCTATTCTGAAACTATCAGAATTATAATGATTGAATAATGAATTATGATATGGCTATTCTCAAACCATCAAAATTATAATGATTGAATAATTAATTATGATATGGCTATTCTGAAACCATCAACATTATAATGATTGAATAATGAATCATGATATGGCTATTCTGAAACTATCAAAATTATTATGATTGAATAATGAATCATGATATGGCTATTCTGAATCTATCAAAATTATAATGATTGAATAATGAATTATGATATGGCTATTCTGAAACCATCAAAATTGTAATGATTGAATAATGAATTATGATATGGCTATTCTGAAAC
The DNA here is from genome assembly GCA_963556195.1 of Sepiola atlantica. Taxonomy (NCBI): domain Eukaryota; kingdom Metazoa; phylum Mollusca; class Cephalopoda; order Sepiida; family Sepiolidae; genus Sepiola; species Sepiola atlantica. The sequence continues at coordinate 67,521,142 of OY744534.1, forward strand.
TATCAAAATGATTATGATTGAATAATAAATTATGATATGGTTATTCTGAAACTATCAAAATTATAATGATTGAATAATAAATTATGATATGGCTATTCTGAAACTATCAAAATTATAATCATTGAATAATGAATTATTACATGGCTATTCTGAAACTATCAAACTTATTATGATTGAATGATAAATTATTATATGGCTATTCTGAAACTATCAAACTTATTATGATTGAATAATAAATTATGATATGGCTATTCTGAAACTATCAAAATTCTCATGATTGAATAATGAATTATGATATGGCTATTCTGAAATTATCAAAATTATGTAGATTGAATAATAAATTATGATATGGCTATTCTGAAACTATCAAACTTATTATGATTGAATAATAAATTATGATATGGCTATTCTGAAACTATCAAATCTATAATGATTGAATAATGAATTATTATATGGCTATTCTGAAACTATCAAAATTATTATGATTGAATAATGAATTATGATATGGTTGTTCTGAAACTATCAAAATTATAATGATTGAATAATAAATTATGATATGGTTATTCTGAAACTATCAAAATTATAATGATTGAATAATGAATTATGATATGGCTATTCTGAAACTATCAAAATTATAATGATTGACTAATAAATTATGATATGGCTATTCTGAAACTATCAAAATTATAATGATTGAATAATAAATTATGATATGGCTATTCTGAAACTATCAAAATTATAATGATTGAATAATGAATTATTATATGGCTATTCTGAAACTATCAAAATTATTATGATTGAATAATAAATTATGATATGGTTATTCTGAAACTATCAAAATTATAATGATTGAATAATAAATTATGATATGGCTATTCTGAAACTATCAAAATTATAATAATTTAATAATAAATTATGATATGGTTATTCTGAAACTATCAAAATTATAATGATTTAATAATGAATTATGATATGGTTATTCTGAAACTATCAAAATTATAATGATTGAATAATAAATTATGATATGGTTATTTAGAAACTATCAAAATTATAATGATTGAATAATGAAGTATGATATGGTTATTCTGAAACTATCAAAATTATAATGATTGAATAATAAATTATGATATGGCTATTCTGAAACTATCAAAATTATAATGATTGAATAATGAATTATGATATGGTTATTCTGAAACTATCAAAATTATAATGATTGAATAATGAATTAGTATATGGTTATTCTGAAACTATCAAAATTATAATGATTGAATAATAAATTATGATATGGTTATTCTGAAACTATGAAAATTATAATGATTGTATAATGAATTATGATATGGCTATTCTGAAACTATCAAAATTATTATGATTGAATAATAAATTATGATATGGCTATTCTGAAACTATCAAACTTATTATGATTGAATAATAAATTATGATATGGCTATTCTGAAACTATCAAAATTCTCATGATTGAATAATGAATTATGATATGGCTATTCTGAAATTATCAAAATTATGTAGATTGAATAATAAATTATGATATGGCTATTCTGAAACTATCAAACTTATTATGATTGAATAATAAATTATGATATGGCTATTCTGAAACTATCAAATCTATAATGATTGAATAATGAATTATTATATGGCTATTCTGAAACTATCAAAATTATTATGATTGAATAATGAATTATGATATGGTTGTTCTGAAACTATCAAAATTATAATGATTGAATAATAAATTATGATATGGTTATTCTGAAACTATCAAAATTATAATGATTGAATAATGAATTATGATATGGCTATTCTGAAACTATCAAAATTATAATGATTGACTAATAAATTATGATATGGCTATTCTGAAACTATCAAAATTATAATGATTGAATAATAAATTATGATATGGCTATTCTGAAACTATCAAAATTATAATGATTGAATAATGAATTATGATATGGCTATTCTGAAACTATCAAAATTATTATGATTGAATAATAAATTATGATATGGTTATTCTGAAACTATCAAAATTATAATGATTGAATAATAAATTATGATATGGCTATTCTGAAACTATCAAAATTATAATAATTTAATAATAAATTATGATATGGTTATTCTGAAACTATCAAAATTATAATGATTGAATAATGAATTATGATATGGTTATTCTGAAACTATCAAAATTATAATGATTGAATAATAAATTATGATATGGTTATTTAGAAACTATCAAAATTATAATGATTGAATAATGAAGTATGATATGGTTATTCTGAAACTATCAAAATTATAATGATTGAATAATAAATTATGATATGGCTATTCTGAAACTATCAAAATTATAATGATTGAATAATGAATTATGATATGGTTATTCTGAAACTATCAAAATTATAATGATTGAATAATGAATTAGTATATGGTTATTCTGAAACTATCAAAATTATAATGATTGAATAATAAATTATGATATGGTTATTCTGAAACTATGAAAATTATAATGATTGTATAATGAATTATGATATGGCTATTCTGAAACTATCAAAATTATTATGATTGAATAATAAATTATGATATGGCTATTCTGAAACTATCAAACTTATGATGATTGAATAATGAATTATGATATGGCTATTCTGAAGCTATCAGAATTATAATGCGTCTTTCGCCGTTTTAAGTTTAAAAAATGGAACTATCACCACCATATTCACCTTGTTCTTGACTATAATATATATCCTATGATCAGCTATAAACTTTTTAGGGGTGAATGCTAGGCAAACAATCTATATAAAGTTAGGTATGTGTATATGCTTATGATTAAATCCTTATCTAATAAACTGATTATTGGGAACTTTGTAAAAGAGCCACTTGCCCTAATAGGTCGTAATGTGGACTATATTTACTTTCATTTAATCTTATACAAAACGGGTGAAAACGTGGCTGAACACATTTCTGATAATTTAAATGCCTTTTATTTTTGTGAAATTTCAACGTCAATGAAGAAATATTTACAAAATTGCGGTTGACCTGCATCATTCAAAAGGCTTTTAGGCGTCTGATACTGTCACAACATCCCATTTGAAAATTCAAATATTACAGATTTGCATTAAATGTCAGCCATTGGCAATAGACACTAATTAAGAAGATTTCCTTAAATTTTAGTTTCTTAAAACACCTTTAGATTAAGATTTTAGACATCTTCAAGATTGAAAATCAATTCACGGATTTTGATTACAACTGTAATAAGGATTCTAGACGTAATGTTTAGTTTCATTATATCTTGACTTTAATCTTTGTACGAGGACATAAATTGGTGAAACTCTGTTCTGTTTAGGAAATTAAATTTTGCGAAGACTTCCACTCCTTTCCCTTTTTTTGCATGAAACTAAATTTAACAAAATATAGCCCACATTTTGACCCCTTACGACTAGCAGAGGTGTTCTGAAATTAATAAGGATCATCCAGTTACTTTAGGAGTTTATTTTCTTCTAACGAATATACTAACATATACTCATATCTAAGGTTATATATATATATATATATATATATATATATACAATAATATTTTAATAAATAAATATTAAATATTTAAATACCTAGAGACATCGATGTTTCATGCTAACGCAATCTTCAGTCTAGGAACTAATTCCCGACAGTCGGTGGGCGCGAACCCCGAACACAAATCGCCACTGATTCGTAGTCGGTGATCCTAACAAAAGGGCCATCGTCAATTTGTTACTAAATATAGAGTAACTTTAACTGTAAATAGCGACACGTGGTCGCCATTCACCAGGCAGCTAGAGTGATCTTACGAAACGGTGTTCGGATCGCGCATATAGCTATTAGTACTGCTTGTTATTAAAGCTACTCGAAAGTGCCCAGCCCTTGTGGGGAGGGGGGCTGATAAACAATAATATTTTGATAAATAAATATTAAATATTTAAATACCTAGAGACATCGATGTTTCATGCTAACGCAATCTTCAGTCTAGGAACTAATTCCCGACGGTCGGTGGGCGCGAACCCCGAACACAAATCGCCACTGATTCGTAGTCGGTGATATATATATATATATATATATATATATATATATATATATATATATATATATATATATATATATATTGATAAAATATAAAATATGAAACTAAAAGTATACTTTTAGAGGATAGCACTTCTAGTGAAATGGTTTAAGCTCAATATACGAAATAGAGCAATTATAAAGATAAACGAAGGAAGAGAGATAAAGATGTGCGAATGACAATTCTATTTCAAATTCGATTGATCAATATATTCATATATTCATATATCCATATATATTGTCATCTTGTTCAAAATAGACTATTAGCATAGTAAAAGTCAAATAAAGTTATTAAATTATCATTGACAGTAAATGTAATTAATTATATTGAAAGTTTAAATCAAATCACCAGTCACTCTCTGCAACTAATGTTCTTTTTTACATTGGTTGTGGTTAATTGTAAATGGTCACTTTTTCTTTCACTTCCTTTATAATCTGACCTTCAACTGAAATTACATACAAACGAGCAAGTCACGTTTTAGTCACTTGGTATATTTTAGTTACTAGTTTCTAAATATAAACTGTTGTCGCTGGTTAGTTAGCGTTTTTCTTCCGACTAATGTCCCTTCATTGGTCAGTTTGTAGTTCAACTTGACCATTGAAATATTTGGTGAGAAGCGAAAAGAGAATAATACAACATACTGTGACTGTTACAGCTGGAGTATATGGAAGGGGTGTGAATGGAATATAATTTTGATCATCTTAGTAGTTTGCTCACTGACTGACCAGAACATTGTCCGGGGGTCAGTGCAGGACTAAGTAAAAATCAGCAGAGAATAATTCCCTTTTTCATATTCTCTGAAACATTGTTTTCTGTAGGTAAAAATAAACATAGCTAACATATAAATGATTATAATTCTGTTTTATTCTACAAATTTTGGAATTACTAGACGAAATATGATTCGTTACATCACAAACTTTTATTTGTAACGATGGATTACTTCTAGCAAACGGAATTCTAGAAAACAGTTTGCATATCAACCCTATCTGGCTCATTTAATTCCGAATTAAGTTATGTGTGTAATTGCTCCTGTGCTTCAAGTTTGTTTTTAGATTCCGTTGTCATTAGTTGTGGTCAATTTTACATGGTCACTTTTTCCTGGCCTTCGTTTTTTTTTTAATCTGACCTTGAACTGAAATTACAAACGACTCTTTCGAGCTTGTCACGTTTTAGTCACTTGGTATCTTTTGGTTACTAGTTTCTAAATAGAAACTGTTGTCGCTGGCCTGTTGTAGTTTTTCCTCCTACTAATGTTCTCCTATTGGTCAGTTAGTAGTTCAAAGTGACCATTGGAATATTAAGCATAAGTGAAAGAAGAAGACAATTTATAGTGGCGATATCAGCCGTGGTATGTGGAAGGGGTATGCATGGAACGCACGTTTTCACATATCTTAGTCGTTTGCTATCAGTGGCTTTAGCCGGCTGACTGACTAGCACATTGTCCGAAATGGCAGGGGTCAGTTGGGGGAAAGACAAGAATCATCATAATGTCGAGGAAACATTGATTTCTGTGGGTAAAAATAACAAAGAAAAAATAAATAAACACACATGGAATAAAAAAGCATTAAGTACTTGTTTTATCGCCCAAATATAGATGTTACGAGACGACGCATACGTTGTTCTATCACTTGGAAGAATAGAATACGACTGGTACACAGAAGTCAATCAGACGGGTGCTTTTTATTTTACGGTATATCAACCCTTTATGGGTGTATTTTTTGTCGCATTCATACATTTTTATAAGATGTATGTGCTTTTAAATTTCTTCAAATATCTATTCATGGGGTTTGTTTAACCTAATTTTAAATCACGTGGAAGTTTTATGCTATCCTACTATTTTTACTAACTACTCACCGGTTATCAAGACCCAAAGAACACTCGAGGATAAAAGTTAATGATTTTCTCTCGTTGACAGTCATACAACATCGTGCGGATTAGTAACGATAGTTGCAACTGATCAGAATTTAATTATTTAAGGGGACGGCTCAACAAGAATTTGTTTACATTGGACTTGAAAACTACCATGTTTTAGTGGACTAGGAAGCATCCCCGTGGTGTTGTCTTTCAAAGACGGGTGGTTCTAAGAAAGAAACCTTGCTCATGGATATTCCGTTAATTTTTAGTAACAATGAGGTTGGAAGGGACATTTTTAACAGTTGTTGAAGCTAGACGAGGTTTTGTTGTGACTGTTTTACAGGAGGGAACCATATATTAGAGCTCAGTCGAGCACTTGCCATGAAAGTAATGGCATAGCAAACAAATTCAATAGAACTACAAATACAGAATATGTGTGTATTTTTAACTAGTAAATAAACACTCTTATTATCATTGATACTTCTGTCAAATTGTCCTGATCGACATGATATTGATTATTTCCCCTCTGTTAGGGTTGACAATCACTTTGTAAACAATGGAAAGTGGAATCTTGAGTTTTGTGAGGACCTGGCGCTGATTAAGTCCACCTTCTGACATTTGATATGGCCTTTCTGAAATTTTCAAAATTCTAACGATTCTTTGGCCCATTCCATGCTTGCTATCTCCTGGGTCGGCTGTTTTTTAATACTATAAACGATCTTCTGAGATAACGTTAGTCATTTTCTTTGTCTTTATTATTTTACCATGTCACTAATAAAGGTGCTGGGGTTAAACGTTTTACATGGACTGACGTTGTCTCTCTGAGAATAAAAGGACCTAACCTTGGATTCACTCCCAGGGGGGATATTCCATCAGCAGGTTCAAAACACCGGTCTGCTGTATTACTATTTGGTGAGTGAAGTATGGAGCATGTATTAGTTTCTGGTGGAGCCTCTCGATGCAAGATTATTAGGAACTGTTACGGGTTTTCTTTCTTCAATGGTTTACAAAGATAATCTTTTGACTCATTCTCCCTATGTTCTGCTCTTGACGTCTCTGCTGACCTTTTCGACAAATCCACAAATCCCAACATGACAAGTCATAAAACAAAACAAAAATGTACAACCAGTAAACCAATGTTTAACGTCAAGCCTCCTTTTCCAACATTAAAGATCGCATTGACCCGTCATTTTCTATAGATGACTTCAAGATCCAGGTTACTCTACCATGAGCTCTGGTCTCTTGGCTAAGATCAAAGTGTAGTATCTGTTCCGATGGATACTGCACCCCATAGACTGGTATTGTCTTGGCCTTCGGGGCTTGATTTACGCCGGTCTATGGCTCTGTCCTGTGCAGTTCTAGGAGGTCAACCCTCCCAGGCTTCGCCTCCCCTCTTTGGGGATGAGTAAGTTTATTGCTTACTGCCTGAGGCGCCTGTACCGGGGAATGCAATTTTTAAACCCTACTTTCCCGACCCGACCGTGGGTCACATCTTACTTGTGGGAGTAAGATAAAAACTGGCCTTGTGCCTAACTCCTGGAGAGGAGTAAATCAATACTCTACCATGAGCTCAAAACCCGACCTCCACTATCGCTATGATCATGAGATTTGCGCCTACATCAGGGAGAGTTTACCTCCAACGAAGACCTTAATTTGCTTATTTATGTGTGTCCGTGTTGAACTTTCTCACAGTAACACCTTTATCTTTGCCCCGTATCGTTCCTTCATCACTGAATTTAATGCCATTGAGAAAATGGCAGGTGAAATTTAAAAAATGCTGTCTGCTCAACCTTTGTGCTATCATTCATATATGTGGTGGCTTTAATGTTCACAATACTGACTGGCTTGTCCAATCAAACAAGACTAATAATGATACTGTCTCATCTAGGATCCTCCTATTTGAATCAAGTTGTCTCAATAAAGATCAAATAGACGTTCAGTAAGTCTTCTGATATCACTCTCCGTCGCAGTGTTCATCGATAGGCAAGCGCCAATTGGGGCAGCTTCAGATCTGTGATATCTGAAATCGCCATGGAATCTATTTTCAAAAAGAATGAGTTCTGTATCGCATCCGATGAATCTGATTGATTGATAGCACGTATTAAGAACGTTATACAACAGAGACAAACTAGCTGATTTGGTGAGAAGAGAAAGAAGAAGCAAAATCAATTTACTATGACCGTAGCAGCAAATATCTTAGTAGTTTGCTATTTAGTCAGCAGACTGACCAGAACATTGTCCGAAATAGAATGGGTCAGTGAAGAACAAGGAAGGAATCAGCACAAATTAATTCACATGTTTTATACTCCAGGAAGCATTTATTTCAGTGAGAAAAATAACGGGGAAAGATATAAATACACACAAATGAAATAAAAAGGGTTAAGAATTTATTTGTGTGCACATTTCGATATTCTGATCGCTAGACCCTTGTTTTGCGTGGAACAACTAACAAACTCAAAGACACAAGGATCTTGTTATGTCGCAAACGTAGTATACATAATAAGGTGTTGCTTGTAAACAGAATTCAAAAAACATTTTGGTTAGGCTAACGGCATATCGACCGTGGCTGAATCCAGGTATTTTGTGTAAAAGTTTTCACCATCTAGTTTTGATTCTCTTAAATATGTATTATCGTTTAAATACATGCTGTGTATACAAAAGCTGTTTCATGTAACACCCAAAATTACAGCAGAACGATGAATGCAGAATATTTGTCTATTATTTATCTCGAACTAATATATATATATATATATATATATATATATATATATATATATATATATATATATATATATATGAACACATTTTTTGTGGTACAAAATTTTATAATGCTTTTAAATATAATAAACGAAGTCATAGCGAACGAGGCACTATTACAAGATAAAAAAGGAGAGGAAATATTAAATAATATTTAATCGTCGATTTAAAACGAATAAAACGATCGACTAAAATTGACAGAATAAAAGCTAAGTCCCTGGGTACCTTTCGGCCGACACATTGTCAAGAGAAAACGTCGGCAAATCTCGTTTAAAAACGGGGGAAAGAATAACGTGGGGAGCAAAAAAAAAAAAAAAAAGGTAGATTGAATAATGTCATTAAACTGTAAAGAATAAATGGACATAATAGGCTAAGTATTTTTTAAATTTTTTTTTTAGAAGTCTCTAAATAGATCTAATTTATGAGACAACACTTTCTGCCTACAGAGAGATGGTTTTCGCATTGTAACACTAACTGCCTTCAAAACCTTGAGTTGGTGTTTGGAACGGGCCCTGTGTACAATGCGAAAACATCTATCGGAGTACGCCTTGCCGCACCTTTTATTTTGATTTTGATGTGCTCTGCAAACGCCCGGATGTTCTTTGTAAAGACCCGGATGTGTCCGTCGCTGTACTCGTCTTTACAACACGTGATCTGCGAAAACATGCAGGGATATGCTGCGCCACTCTGACTTCCAAGCGCTGAAGAGTACGACCAACGTAGTCAGCTTCACACTGAGATTTGAATTTATGTATTATCAAACTTTTCTGTAGTGTTGGAAGTACATCTTTATGAAAGGCTGGAAAGGCAGTTCTGGTGCCAAACACCACACGGGGCTGTACTGCATAAAAACAGCGAGATACAACCGATGAAATGTTATCCGAAAAACCCTTACTGATTGAACCAATAAAAGAAAGTTTCAGATAAACAGGACATTTGGGTGGACCAAAGAAAATGTTGGCATTAAATTTCGCAAGTTTTCGATCAATACATTTGGAAATTAGACCCTCTGGGAAACCATTTTTAATAAGAATGTCAGTTATCTTTCTAAGTTCAGCCGCAAAAGCTGACATAAGAGACGACCAGTGACTTAACCTCTTCCCCTTGCTTCCAAAACACCCACTTTAAAAAAGGACAACAGCACAATCACAAGGACAACTTTGAAACAGCTATTTGAGCATATTATTATTTCTCTTCCCTATTATATACTATTTCCAATTTCCAGAGTATATAAACATAAAGATTTTATGTTTGTACCATTTCGCAAAATGAAATCCTGAGCTCAAGTCGATATTTTGAAAGTAATTTATTGTCAGAAACGCTGGTTTTAAGCACATATATCGGAAATTGTGAAAAAAAAGATGCAACACGTATGAAACTATTTTTAAGCAAACACGTCTGAATAAATAATAAACACCGATAAAGACACTTTTAAAATTAAATAAATAAAAAACGCATTTTTTATAATTCCCCTTATACAAACAATTACAACAGGCAGCTTTTTTACCAACACAGAATATATGTTATGGGAAAACATAAAAAAATTAGCCCTGCCTTACTTGACACGGTGATTCGTACCTTTTCTTCTCTGTTATCTAGGTTTTTGCCTACTGAATGGTTCTAAAGAGTCGATCCGTTACTACCAGTTTCTACCTCAAATCCATGACGAGATCCATGAAATTCAGGTGTACACAACAGACACTATACTGCATAGTTTTAAAAGAAAATATATATATATACATATATATATATATATATATATATATATATATATATATATATATATATATATATATATATATATATATTTGAAGCTCCTCGTAAAAAAGTAGAGCATTGTAAATGGAAGTACTGACACAGCATGCCGTCACTTGCTTTATATGCATCATTCCTTCCCTTATAGAAGTAGAATGCCTGTACGTCTTGCCGCTTTAAATGTGTTAAAATTATCATTGTTTATAAGCTATTCAGAATTGGCCGATCGGTTAGCGACGTTTGATTTGGGTTGAAAAATACTTGTAATCCAGGGTTTCGAATCGTGTGACCGGTAGTGAATAGTCATATCTCTATGCTGAAGAGTCCCGATTGAAAAAGGACGAAACGTATACGTACATAGATAAATAAACAATAACAAATATTTTTATATATATATATATATGTGTGTATGTGTGTGTGTATATTATATATATACACATATAAATATTATCTATATGTATATTATGTATATGCACATATAAATATTATATATATAACAAACACAAAACGTTTTTCGAAATATTATTCTATTACAACAAAATAATTCAGATAATTAATCAAGTTTGTAAAATTTGCATTGAGAATACATTTCCAGATCGATGTGAAATATAAAATAATATCGATCGTATTAAAAAATGCCATTAATTATTTTTTAAATTTCAATTCAATCTTATTGTTCTCATGGGTAAAGTAGTTAATCCTATTTTCCAATGTCGCACTGTAACTACAGTTTTATCCTATTTTTTGGTTGCTTTATAACTTTTCTTTGTATTGATTACAATTACAATATTGCATTCTAAGTTTCTTGTTTAGATTTCTTTTTAATTAACTGTGGCCAATTTGAAATGGTAACTTTTTGCTTTTCCTTCGTGTCCTATAAATCCCGCCCTCGAACTGAAATTAGATGCAACTATTATGAGTTGGTCACGTTTTGGTCACTTGGTATTTAGTGACTAGAGAGAAACCGTTGTCGCTGGTCAGTTGTGGTTGTTCTTCCGACTTATTTTTCGTCATTGGTCAGTTGTAAGTTAAAAGTGACCATTGGAATATTTGGTGAGAAACGAAAAGAAAAGAAAACAAATTATCTGCGGTATGTGGAAGGGGGTAAGAATGGAATGCAATTTTGCAGATATCTTAGTACTGTATTATCAGTGGCTTAAGCTGACTGACTGACCAGAACATTATATGAAATGGAAGGGGTCAGTGCTGAAAGACACAGGAATTTACGCGGAATAATCTCTCTTTTATGTTTTCGGTCGAGTTTGTTTGTGTGTTTGTTTAAAACTTAGCGCCTATATGGCTTGACCAATCGTCATCGAACTTGGTAAAACAATCGGTCTTAGACCTGATTTGACTTTACGATATCTAGGTGAAAGTCAAGGTGGAAGTTACGGAAAAGGTCACTCTTTCGTCAGTAACTTTGGTTCTATTCTTCGCAGAGACTCCCCACTGAGTCCATATGTAGCCAATGGATTCCCGCATCGGATATGACTTTTATATTGGCTTTCTATTTTGTCATTTTACATTTTTACGATTTTTCCAAGTTACATGTATGGATACGATGCTCTTTGATAACATTAACATCATACAAAATTTCAGCGAGAACAGATAACTAGTTTTTGAATTATCAACGTTACCATTGAAAAGCTTCGGGAATACTTCATACACTATGGAGAAGTAATGTGCAAGTAATACGTTTTAATATCATTACGTTATCAGATGGGGGTAAGCAATCGCAAAAATGACTTAGTTTTTTTGTTTGTAGTCTAAGACACATTGATTGTATTGGGTAAAATAATAGAGAAGAAAGAATTTAAAAATCGGAGATAAAGATGAGCCTAGCATTGTTAAGGCAGTCGTTTCGGTTTACACTTGAGCTAAGTAAATCCGCTTATTGTCATCAATAACGAAGACTGTTATTAGAGTAACCTGATCGACTTAGACGATATGATATTGATTATTTTCGCTGTCCAATCTATTTAACACCTGATTGGTTAACATTGGAAAGTTGTTTGTGACGATTTCATGCTGATTAAGTCTACCTTTAAATTTACATGAAAAATGGCTCCTTTAAAACTCTGAAAATTGTAATGCTTATTTGGCCTGTGTAATACTTACATAGTAATACTTGTGTAAGTCTCCTTTGTATGGATTACAATCTCAATATTACATTCTAAGTTTCTTTTTTAGATTTCTTTTCCATTCATTGTGGTGAATTTTAAATTGTTACTTTTTCCTTTTTCATTGTTTCCTATAAATCTGACTTCGAACTGAAATCACAAACTAATATTATGGTAGTAAGAAATTGGTCACGTTTTAGTCAATTGGTATCTCTTCGTTGATTACTAGTTTCTAGATAAAGACTGTTGTCGCTGGTTTGTTAAAGGTTTTTTTCGACTAATTTTCCATCATTGGTCAGTTCGTAGTTCAAAGAGATCATTGGTGACTAGTGAAAGAAGAAGAATACAATTTACTGTGACCGTATCAGCCGCGTAATGTAGAAGGGGTATGAATGGAATGCAATGTTGCAGACTTCTTAGTAGTTTTTCCGTTAGTGGCTAAAGCTGAATGACTGACCAGAACATTGTCCAAAGTGGAAATGAGTCAGTGGGGAACAAGACAAGAAACAGCATGAACTAATTCCCTTATTATATTCGAAGAATCCGTGATTTCCGTGGGTCAAAAATAACCAATAAAATAATAATCACAAAAAAAGCCGCGCGTGCGTGGTCCCCCTCTGCATGTGACTCGATGTGGTGAGTGTAAAATGCAATAAATTTGGGCAATTTGGGGCATTTTGAACCCAACTTTGACCCCCTGGGGGCGCGAACCAGTATTTTTCTGAGGTCAAGGATGCTCATTTTATATCGAAAACAATTACCTCTACATTTTGGCCAAGTTTCAGAAAAATTAGATGGATGGATCAAACGTTATGGGAGAAAAGGGTCATGGTTTGATATTTTGGGGGCTTTTGCCACCCTGAGGGCGCGAACCAGATTTTTACCAAGGTCAGCGATACTTATTTTCTATTAGGAACAATTGCCTCCACATTTTGGCCAAGTTCCAGAGAAATTGAATGGATGGATGAAAAGTTATGGGCCAAAATATGTCTTTTTTTTTCCATTTCGGGGCCTTTTGACCCTCTGGGGGGCTAACCAGATTTTTTTCAAAGATCGGAGAATATCACTTTCTAACCAGACCAAAGCTACAACTTCATGAAACATTTCAGAGAAATTCAATGGATGGTTGCGGAGAAAAATCCGGATGGACGGACGGACATGCCTCCAAACTAAAGTCCCCCGATTTTATAAATCGGGGGACCAAATAAAAAAGATTTAAAAAATGTAGAAATTGCGAGACGACACATGACTAGCAAACAGAATTCAATATAACATGTTGTTTTATAGCATAGCAACCCTATATGGGTTGTTTAATACCGAATCCAGTAATTTTGATAAAAAGTCTATATGCTTTTACTATCCATATTTTACATAGACATTCATCGTGTGAATTCATGATGTGTATACGATGGGATGCAGTTCCGTGTAATACCCAGGAATTGCAATAAGACGACAAATGAAGTCTACTTGTCTGTTATCTACTTCGAACTTACTATATATATATATATATATATATATATATATATATATATATATATATATATATTTAAAGTAGAATAAATATGAAACAAAAAGTAAGCTTTTAGTAAATAGAACCTATAGTGAAATGGTTTAAGCTCAATATACGAGATAGAGCAATTATAAAGATAGATGTTAAAAACAAGGTCAAATTAAGAGGTGGGATGGAAGGTGGGGGTAGTTGAAATAGCCATGGCTGCTGCTGGAAGGGAATAGGGAGAGTAGAGGAGGGGTTCTAGTGATGAGGTTATTTTTTGGTACATACTAGATCCAATGCGAGTTCGGATGAGGCCGTAGGTGAAGAATTATGTCATTGAGTGTATATATTATTTGAAAAAGAAGAGACGGAGAAGTTTTTCCCATCGGAAACTCTTTTAAACTTTCGAAATTATTTTTGTCTTTCGCTCAAAACCTGTTTTAATCACGGCCCCGATCTCACACTCTCAATTTTACATTCTAAGTTTCTTGTTTACATTCTGCTCTTACTAATACTAGTAGGGGAAATTTCAAATATTTATTTTTTTCCGTTACCTTGGTTTCCTTTGAATGTGTTTCTTTTTAAAATGGAAGTGGTACTGTTCGTAAGTCATGATACTATCCTCTCCCTCATTGGATCCCTTTTAAGGGGTCATTGTAGTATATGTTTGTTCACCATGATATCATCCTCTAAGGTATATATATATATATAGACATATATATATATATATATACATACATACATACATATATGTATATATATACATATATGTATGTATATATATACATATATGTATATATAAATACATATATGTATATAAATACATATATGTATATATAATACATATATGTATATATATACATATATGTATATATATACACATATATGTATATATGTATATATATGCATATATGTATGTATATATACATATATATATATATATATATATATATATATATATACATGCATATATGTATATATATATATAGTTCGGCAGCAAGTCATTTCTTATGCAAGCGTCGTTAAAGACCACGGAGTTTTCTCTCTTCACGATCTTTCTTGTCAGTTTCACGACGCATAATAATACTACTACTAATAATAAAAATTAAAAAAATTATAAATAAATAAATATATATATATATGTATACATATGTAAATTAATAGATATATAACTAATAATAAAACTATAAATACGGCTCTTAGTAACAATAAGACACAGCCTCCTGAAGACGGTTGAGAGACCTAAAGCGCTAGAGGAATGGCCCAGAACACAACGTTAGGTGCCATACACCACCAATTAACACCAGAAAACTGAAGAATCGCTCGCCGCGTCGAGAAACTAACAAAAAAGGTCGTGAAGAAAGAAAACTCCGTGGTCTTTAATGACGCTTATATATATATATATATATATATATATATATATATATATATATATATATATATATATATATATTTAATGACGCTTATATATATATATATATATATATATATATATATATATATATATATATATATATATACATTAATATTTGAAACCCGAAACTTATTCTAATCTGTTAAAAATTTTTAATGATTGATAAAAAAGTTTTTTTAACGTTTTAAAATTTGCATTGATAATACATCTGCAGATCGATATGAAATATTGAAAAACTATCAAGTATATGTCATTAATTATTTTAAATCATCAATTTCTTTTCTGAAACTAGTTTTTATCATTTTTATTAGTTTCATTCCACTTGTTCGTATGGATTACAATTTCAATATTTCATTTGAAGTTTAGATTCATTTTTAATTAATTGTGGTCAATTTTGTTGGTCACCTTTTTCTTTGCCAACCTTTTCTATGAATCTGACTTCGAATTCATATTACAAACGACCATTTCGAGTCGGTCACTTGGTATCTCTTGGTAACTAGTGAATAAAGAAAGACTGTTGTCGCTGGTCAGTTGTAGTTTCTGCTTCTACTAATGTTACCTTATTGGTCAGTTAGTAGTTCGAAGCGATATTTAGACTATTTGGTGAGAAGGGAAACGAAAAGAAGACAATTTCGTACGACAGTATCAGCCAGGGTATGTGGAAGGGGTATGAATGAAATGCAGTTTTGCAGATATCTTAGTAGTTTGCTATCAGTGGATTTGGCCGGCTGACTGACCAGCACATTGTCCGAAATAGAGGGTGTTAGTGAGGAACATAGCAAGAATCAGTACAGACTAATTCACGTTTCTATGGTCTAGAAAACACTGATTTCGTCGGTAAAACAATGACGATAAACACAGATCAAATAAAAACGAAGAACTT
>OY744534.1:67540009-67555009 GCA_963556195.1 Sepiola atlantica
TACCAATAAGAGAATGCTAGACGGAAGCAACATTTTAATAAAACAGCGACAACAGTTCCGACTTTGACACTAAATGACTAAAATGTACCAACCTGTCGTATCTTGTTTATTTTAGCACTTCATCCCCCCCCCCCGCCCTGCTACTGAAAACATTTGCTATAGCCACGCCAAACATTCTAACCACACGGTCACTCCTCCGACGGTCTGACTTGTATTTTCTCTATAGCAAACTGCCACGAGTTACACTTTTTGTTATCTTTTTCATACAAAAATCAACATGCGATTTGAATGATTAGTTCGCTTGAATTATTCGTGCATGATAAAAAAAAGTTCAGCTTGATTTGTCGCAGACACTTTTTACAAACTAATTAGACGCACCCGTGACCCGCTGAGTCACAACAACAACTACCACTATTTATTCTAGTTTTTATTTCATTCGAAAATTTATAAGCTGTGATATATCTTTTAAATTAAAATCAATAAGTCTCTTCACTTCTATAGTATCATTATGATCATTATGCTATCATATAGAAGTGTTTTTGTTTTTTTACTAAGGATGTTGGCAACCTTCACTTGATCCCTATTGTAAGTACTTGATTTCTTTCTAGAAATAATTCTTGACTAGAAAGATATCGGGGAACCTAATCCAAACAATATGATTAATGAGATATAAATGACTGATTTTCTTATATAGAAGTAAAGAGACGCATTATTTTGCCGGCTAATTTGCAGGCGTGTTTTTCGTGTACAGGCAGGCGTATGTAAATTATATGACGACATTGACAAAAGTGAATCAATTTAAAGAAATATTAAATAACTCTAACATAAATGAGTTACTTGTTCAATTAATTACAAATTACAACTAATTACAAAAATAAACATTTTTTTTTCAAATATAACTCTATCCCAGAACTAAGGTATATTATAGCATGTATTTAATTTTTATTTTTAAAGTAAATAGGAAAAACATAGGTAAATTAACGTTGATAAACTCACATCTCTATCTATATAAAGTTAGGTAGGTTTATATTTTTATATATGTGTATGTACCGGATTCACTCCTAAACTAATAAACAGGTAATTATGAAGTTTGGAACACATCTGCTCGGCGTAAAGGGGTCCAAATGTGGGCTATATTTAGTTTAATTTAGTTTTAGGCAAAGCGGGTAAAAGGAGTAAGAGTCCTTCGTGAATATTTAGATCCTTCCGATGTTTGTGAAATTTTAAACAGTAGATATTAGACATTCATTAATAAACATTCCCTAAATTTCAGTTCCTTTAGAGTATTTTAAAGCAGTTTTAGAGGACCTAATACAAACACAACGTTATAGATAACAATAAAATACATCAAAGTTGCATTGAATTTGCTCCATAGTCATTAACCAAAAATTAATCAATATTCCTTGAATTTCAATTTTATCTGAAGACCCCTTAAGCTTAAGCCTTAAATTTAAGACATTTCGAGAATCAAAATCATTTAATTGATTTTTGATGAAAATGCGAATATAGATTTTAGACACAAAGTTTAGTATCATTATATCTTGATTTTAATCTTCGTAAGGAGACATAAAAAAAGCGCAAAACTGTTATATTCGGGGGGGGGAGTCGTTTTACCCGTCCTGGGACGGGTATCTATTTTTTTTTAAATTTAGTATAATAATAAGTAAATAGATGGATCGATAACTAGTAAGTTATTAATTCAATTAAGTAATTGTTTTCTCAACGGCATTATATCTTTTTGGGTGGTTGTTGGGTTACGTCACGTTAACCATCGTTGAGTCATTTTTAAAAATTTTTTATGGAAATCGCTCCAGACAAAGCATGAAGCCACTTGATTAAGTTAAGGAGACGAAACTGTACATGTGTCTTGTTTACCGTTTTTTCGGTTAATTTGTTTTGTGGGCATATTTTTATAAGCAAATTATCTGAGAACCATAGATTTTATTTAAGACATTGATGAGATCAGGATGGATCTTAGAATACTGAAAACTAAGGGGTGACACCTCCATCACTAAACCTCCACACTAGATGCTGGTTTCTATCATACCCAGAATGGTTTAGAGAGATAGTGAGTTGTTGTATTATTGTAGAGTAGACAGAAAAAAGTAGACAGAGCTTGTGAGCATTGTGGAACTCTAAAAACATGATTACTCGTTTGTCCTACGTTTTATCGTCACGAATTGCAAGATTAATAACGCTTCTTGTTATGAACTGGATGATATCTTCAGGATGTTGATGTGCAATCAAGTAAAATAATAATAGAATCTGATTAAGCAAAAGGTACAATTTCATCCAAGAGTAAAGGAGAAAACTAACGAATGAATGTATCGTTTTAATATCTATTTATTTATTTATTTGTTTGTTTGTTTGTTTGTTTGTTTGTTTGTTATGCATTCTTGGGAATCTCCCCTTTAACTATCTTCTCAATTTAACTGTTAAAAAAAATTAAACTCTTAGTACAGTATCGATATCCAGATCAAATTCTATTGAATATCTCATTTGATAACTCCCAAAAGTGTTCCCTCAATTTCTTCCTCCTACCACTTTCTCTGAATTCATCTAACCTCATCTTAAACTGATCCACGCTATTGCTGTTCTTAATCTGATCTGGCAACTTATTCCAAAAACATATTACTCCGTGAGCAAAAAAACTTAACTGGTTAACAGATCTAGTTTTTTAAAACTGCCTTGAAAATAATCTTCCAAATCTAGGAGAAATACTAAAAAAATATCCACCATAGTTAGAAATGCCATTAATTATCTAGAAAGTCTCAATCATATCACCTCTCATTCTTCTCTCCAGTAAAGTAGTCAATCCCAATTTGTCAAATCTCTCCCTGTAACTGCACTCCTTTACTTATTAGGTTTGTCATCCTTCTTTGTACGCCTTCCAGTTTTAATATTACATTCCAATTTCCATATCTAGTCACTTGAGCCCAGGCCTGGGTGCAGTATTCTATATGAGGTATTATTGGAGGTTTATATATACGTAATACAATATTTGTCTCCCTCGAAATAATATTCCTAACCATCCACCCGATCATTCTACTTGCCCTCGATACAATGGTAAAAATATGATTATTTGCCCTGAATGCATTATCAAACCCTACTCCCAAATCGCACTCTCCATCTCCTTCTTTGAGTTCTCTGTTGTTTAGTACATATTCAACTCAAACATTCCTGGATCCTTCATGTAGTACTTTACATTTGTCTAGGTTAAATCCCAATTTCCAAATGTCCTCTCAATATGATAATTTATTTATATCCATCTGTGTTATTTCCTTTGATAAAAGTCTCACAAGTAGTTAAACATAATCAGCAAACGGTTCTATTTCTGAATTTATATTATTAGGTAAGTCATTTATGAATATCAAAAACAACAAAGGACTCAATACTGAACGCTGCGGAACACCGGGGGGTATATACTGTGATTCAGAATGATGGTTTCCAACCTTTACCTTCATAGTTCTATCCTTCAAAAACTCCCTCACAATATTTACCATTTTGTCAGTAATACCAACATTTTTTCATTTTCACTAGTAAATCATAATCTTCACGAGTCAAACACAAACAAACATTTCCTCATGCATAACAAGATGTTATTTTGATAGCGTTCTTTTCCCACTGACCACTTCGTCCACGGACACTGTCCACTAGTGTTCCACCACTCCCTCCACATTCACTGACAGTCGACTAACAAGACATGTGAAAATGACGCATTCCATTCTACCCCCTATCCACCTACAAATAGTCGTCAATGGTCAGTTTTTATACTTTCTATAAATGTGTTATCAGAAGCTGGTAATTTGCACGATCGGTCTAAGCTACCAATATGGGAGCACTAGTGGGAAGAGAATTCACCAAAACAGCGACAACAGTTATGAATTAGACACTAGTAACTAAAATGTACCAACCAGTACACACAGATATTAGTGGTAGAGCTCAAATTAACATGACAATTACAAACTTCTAAAAAATGACTAATTTGATTTGCATATCTTGCATTATTATTAGAACTTACAGAATTATGGATATACATTTTATTAAGAATGCTAACACAATGACTAGATTATGAATATATATATATATATATATATATATATATATATATATATATATATATATATACAATAATATTTTTTTAAATAAATATTAAATATTTAAATACCTAGAGACATCGATGTTTCATGCTAACGCAATCTTCAGTCTAGGAATTAATTTCCGACGGTCGGTGGGCGCGAACCCCGAACACAAATCGCCACTGATTCGTAGTCGGTGATCTTAACCAAAGGGCCATCGTAAATTAATTAGTGAATAGAGAATAACTTTAACTGTAAATAGCGACACGTGGCCGTCATTTACCAGGCAGCTCAGAGTGATCTTACGAACCGGTGTTCGGATCTCGCATATAGCTATTAGTACTGCTTGTTATTAAAGCTACTCGAAAGTGCCCAGCCCTTGTGGGAAGGGGGGCTGATAAACAATAATATTTTTTTTTTTTTTTAATAAATATTAAATATTTAAATACCTAGAGACATCGATGTTTCATGCTAACGCAATCTTCAGTCTAGGAACTAATTTCCGACGGTCGGTGGGCGCGAACCCCGAACACAAATCGCAACTGATTCGTAGTCGGTGATCAAAGGGCCATCGTAAATTAATTAGTGAATATAGAATACCTTTAACTGTAAATAGCGACACGTGGCCGTCATTTACCAGGCAGCTCAGAGTGATCTTACGAACCGGTGTTCGGATCTCGCATATAGCTATTAGTACTGCTTGTTATTAAAGCTACTCGAAAGTGCCCAGCCCTTGTGGGAAGGGGGGCTGATAAACAATAATATTTTTTTTAATAAATATTAAATATTTAAATACCTAGAGACATCGATGTTTCATGCTAACGCAATCTTCAGTCTAGGAACTAATTATAGAGAGAGAGAGAGAGAGAAGAAAAATAAATATTGTTATTCACTAAATGCCCTTGTTCTGAACAACCGAAGATTATGATTTGCTTCCATTTGCAGGTATAATTATTTTCATTGACTTATCATATTTTTGCCTTATCCAGTATATTGAGCTTTCCTTACCTCACAATAGGTCCAAATCTCTAAAAGTTTACCTTTAAGTTATAAATTTATAACTTATATATATGAGGCCTAAAAACGTATCCGATCCTAGACAAGAAAAAATATTTCAAATACGTGACAGGATTGGGACCCTAATCCCCTCCAAAGTAAGCACCTTGTGCTTGCACACACTTAGTCCACCGATCCATCCACTGCCGGAAACACCTCTGGAAGTCTAATTTCGGAATGGTGTTCATCTGCGCCGTCGCGTTCTGCATTATCTCTTTTTTCGCACCCTCTCAACAACAGCTGCACTCCGAGCAGTTTTGGGCCTGCCAGAACGCCGGTAACTCTTCGCTGATGTGCGGCCATTTTTGAATCGGTTGAATTACTCCTTAATTTGTGTTACACTCATCGCATCTTCTCCAAACACCTGCTGAATCTAACGCGATGAGGAAGATGAACATCATTCAAAAAGAAGACTTCCAGAGGTGTTTCCGTCAGTGGATGGATCGGTGGGCTAATTGTGTGTAACCGACTTTTGCTGACGCTGAAATATGTAAAACGCCGGAAAAACCCACACCAAAATCAAAATGGGGCTGAGTTTCAACATGAAAAAAATGATGAAAGAAAAAGACTAATCGTATGTTTTTATAATGATAATTTATTCATTTTCTGTTGAAGAATATTTTTTGTTCAATAAATTCTGTTTTTTTTTTACATAATCAGTACAACAATGATTTTTACAGTTTGTTCATCCGTTTTATTTTTTGGGTACTGGTACTTCTTTTGAAACGAAAAAAAAAACCCCCACTAAGTAAGGGTTAGATTAATGTTCGGTTAGGGTAAAAAAAATAACAGTTCCCTTTTTGCCCGGCTCATTTAGCCTACAGGAATGTTAAGAGGGACTCAATTTACAGGTTAATTTGTCGTCTGCGTATTGGCTATGCGCTTCGTAAACGTCCGGGAGATGCCGAACAAAAAGTCGGTTTCGTTTGGTGTAAAATCTGCATCATTACTGCTGTTTCATTATACGTTTTTATTTATCTACCTCCCACAAGGTAAGATGTGACACAAGGTCGGGAAAGTGAGATTAGATATACCAGCGCTCGAGAGGTGAGCACTTTGGCCATTTAAAAATTGCCTGGGCAGTCCCGTCGGCATTCCCCAGTAGGGGCGCCTCAGACAGTAAGCAATAACCTTACTCCTCCCCAAATAGGGGAGGCCAAACCTGGGAGGGTGCACCTCCTAGCACTGCACAGGACCGACAATCCCCAATAGACCGGCGTTCATTATACGTTAATCACACAAAATATATGCTAAATTATGACTTAGTTTTGGGATTGATTTATGTTTGAAAAACGTTATGTTTTAATTGTCCTAATTAGCCGTAATTTGAAATTAACTGAATACGTCACCAATCGTTCACTGTTCACCCTGTTGATTTAACCCTGCCCAATATTTCTTAATGTCTTTGTAAGAAGTTAAAAAGTGACTAACTTTTCTCGGCGTCCCATCTCATTCAGAGAGACTATGTAGACATTACAAACACGTATGTACATTGAATGGCAACATAACAAATCTCGTTACGTCAATCCTCATGACTAATAAGCCATGAGGATTGACGTAAAGAGATTTGTTATTTTTTGGTATGTAAGAAGAATGTCTCAATAGATATGTCATAGTTCATGATTTTCTTTTATTGACATCAAAGTAGAATAAATAGTGTTTTGACCCAACGGGTCACGGGTGCGTTTACTGTAGATCTGAATCTAAAGAATACATTAATCGATCCAATAGATTTTAATTACATCGTCTTCGATTGACACGAATTAATCAATACGTACTTTTATGAAAGACGACTAATACTTTTGTCTCTTAATTTCTACCTGACTACTTCTTCGGGTACAATTCTTACTTCTTCTACAATCACTCCCTCCCACACCACTAATAGTCAACTAACAGGACACGTTCAACAGAACCGTTTCCTTTTAACCCTTTCCAGCTATGGGCAGGTTATATTATTTCTTCTCTTTTCGCCTTTCAGACAATATATTCGCGTAGTCAGTTTGAGCTACCAATAATGGGACACTAGGAAGGAGTTATACTTTAACAAAACCGACATAACAGTTCCGCATTTGACATTAGTTACCGAAATAAGTTTCTGCAACGAATCATTCCGAACTTCAATTCAGATTATAAACGATTACTTTTAATTAGTTAATACATTTCCATCATTTTTGTCATAGTCGGAACTGTTGTCACTATTTTGTTAAAGTGTTGACAGTGTTCCGTCATTCGTAGCTCGTGAGCAGTTATTTACCTCCTCAGGTGGTTAAACGCAAGGTCAGATGTGGATTGAAAAGCTTTTGACTCTAAATAGCAAAATGATTAAAATCTACCAATTAATAAAAGTAGTCGTGTATAATCTTATCTTAGTTATCCGTTTTAAACTAATGACTAGTAAATGCCCAACTCGATTTAGTGTGTGTCTCTTGTAGCAGTTGCATGAGCGAACTATATCGTATCGATGTACACTAGCTTTAACTGAGATGGTGGTTCGACTTTCCGCATGCGTAATCATTTGCTTTTTACTACGGAGGCGTATGCCACGTAAATGTGTAGCGAAATTCATACGCGTCAACATATTTGGCGCCAAATACAATATACGGCATTAAGTCAGTTCTCGGCAATTCTTATTGAAATCAAGACGCATACTTATCCTGATCTCGCTTTACTTTAGCAAAAGGCAGACGAGAAGCCGAACTCCAGGATAGTATATTATCTCACCCACATGAGCAAGTCCGTACAACCATTTCTCTTTTGTCCCTGTGTCCTAGTGAATAAATATTAAAATTTGTTTAGTTGTGAAAACATTATTTATTTAAAAGAAGAATGGTGACCCATTTCTTGTATAACATTTATATTTCAGTTGGATTCGTCCAGACGTACTAACTCAACCAGGTAAGTTCGTCATTCTGACTTTCATTTTAATGTAAACCTTCTTTATTCACCCCGTCTCTTAACAATCTAAAACAGGTATCCTCAGCTAACCAGCTAAACTCTCAACGGTTGGTTGTTGGTTTATAGTAGGATTTTACACCATGTACATTTTTTTGGATCATTTTCCGAAATCCTATAGATGTATTCAATAGATTATTTTGTCGACAAATTGGTTAAGTAGACAAATAGTCTAAAAAATATTTTTTTATTTAAACAATATATGGAGTTCTGGCGAGTAATACCACTTCGGGCAAAGGTTGGCTTGATAGTAATGGTAGGTAAGGAATGACTCTACACTCCTGAAAGCTCCTGAGTTGGGGCTCCACCCTTGCTGCTGTTTTGTATCATGTAACAGGCGGTTGAGAAAGAGCTTGAATAATGAATAGGTAATACAGTTGGCAGAAAATAAAAGGTAGACAGGGATTGTCGGTGTTTTTGGAAATAAAAATACATAGTTATTCGTTCTGTCCGAATTGATATGATAAAACCTGCGTGATCAATAACGCTTATTGTAATGAAGTGGCTGATCATTTTACATTAAATCTATATAGTAAAGTAGACCCAAATCTAAATTCTGTAACATTTCTCTTTTTGTTGTTTTCTGAGTATTTTCAGAAAATAATAGAATCTTATTTGTTTCCGTTGACAGCGACTGGTGGCATTCATTTTCCGTCCAGTTGCGATCGCGGTCATATACCAGTCGAGGTTTCAATCTCGACAATCAGTCTGGCAGAAACTGTGCCATTTCGGCGGGTTTTCATCTGCCAGTCTGAGGTATTCGCCCTGGGTACCCATTGGGGGTCCACCCTCTCAGACCTCGCCTCCCCTCTTTGTGGTGGAGTAAGTTTATTGCTTACTGCATGAGGCGCTCAGGCAATATTTAAATGGTCAGAGTGCTCCTTGTTTAGGGGCGCTGGCTTGACTCTTTCCACCTCCCGACCTTGTGTCACGTCTTCCTGCGGTGTGAAAGAAGTAAATCCCGCGTGGAGGAAAAAAGTAAAATTTCATTCAATATGAAAGAGAAACATACAACGAATGAATGCATCATTTTAATAACTATTTATTACATGATTTTCACTAGTAGGAAAGTCGTAAAGCAACATTTTTAATCGTACCAAGCCGTCAGCGTTATTCTCGTGCCTCATTTCTCATTGAGCATTTTTTTCGCGGACAGTGCCTACGAACAGCCACTCCCTCCCATTCACTACCAGTATTCTATTCCAACGTCTGCCCACCCCAAAATATTCGCCAATGGTCAGTTTTTATACTTAATTCCGTTATATGACACCGGATAGTTGCACGGGCACTTTTAGCTACAAAAATGGAACACTAGTAAGAACTAGACTCTTCAGATTATCAGCGACAACTGTTATGACTTAGACACTAGTAACTAAAATTTACTAACTAAAAGAAGTAATTATTATTAGTCTAATCTCGAGATCAAAAAGTAACATGAAAATTACAAACTATTATAGAATGACCAATTCGACTTATATATATATATATATATATATATATATATATATATATATATATATATAACATGCTGTGGAACATAAAGTATTATTCGTTTAAATTAGAGTTATGAATCTAAAACAGTGACTATATCACGAAATAAATAAGTAACAACTATTGTGTTTGACGAATGGTGTTCTAATAGGTTCCAAACGCCAAACCACTTTCATATATTTATCTCTCTATATTTTTTTACAAGAACTGAATTCATTAAGGTGTCTCTTGTTAAACCTGTTTCATATATACTTTAATCACACAAAATATATGATTAAATATACCTTAGTTCTGGGATTGATTTATGCTGGGAAAATATGTTTTAATTGTTCTAATAGCTGTCATTTGTAATTGACTTAGAATGTCCCCAATATTTCATTTAGTTATATATATGAAGAGTTCGAATGCAAAACGCGATAAACGCCATTTTCAAAATCACAAAACTGTCCCTACATAAAGTGTTGCAGTTCAACACTCGACGACACCCAAAACTACGCGTTACATAATATGATACCGAAATAACCTCTTTTTAAATTTCAATAAAAATCAGTTTTCATCCGAAGTCTAGATTTAATATAGTCGTGTTTTTATTGTTTACGGTCCTGATTTAAACGAATTGGATTTATCGCCTTTTGCGTTCGAACTATTCATATATATATATATATATATATATATATATATATATATATATATATATATATATATATATATATATAAGTTAAGCGGCGTCGAGCCTGGCCAGTACTTAATGGGTGACAATTTAGGAATACCAGGTGCTATATGTGCTCTCTGCTTATCTCGGCATTGTTTCCAGTCGTCTTGTACTACTACTTGCCATTGGAATCAAGCAATGCCGACTCAGGGGAGCGGTTGGTGGTGATTGCACAACCCTTGCCATTACAAATACACGCGCGGGCAGCCCCAGGCGGGGCACTCATACGTCGAAATCGACGGGAGAGTCCATCATATATAAATATATATCGCCGACCCTACTCCATGATTCGTTAACCAAACTGTAATATTTCGTATTGCCTCTGTCAGCATTTAGAGAAAGAGTGACTCACTCTTTTCAGCCTCGTAATCTAATTTAAATAGTGATTGTACACATCACAAATATGTATATCAATTAAATGGCAATATAATAAGTCTCTTTAATTCTATATTATACGTAAGAATAATATAGAAGTTAATATATTTATATTAAAGAATATAAATATATTAACTTCTATATTATTCTTACGTTATGCAAGAAGAATGTCTTAACAGATACGTCGCAATTAATGCATTTTCGAATGACATTAAAAGAGAATATATAGTAGTAGTGCTTATGACCCAACGGGTCACTGGCACGTCTAGTAAAGATAGACGTCTAAAGAAACAATTATATTTAAAAAAATACCTTTGTAAAACCACTGTCAATAAATTCCCTTTCTCTCTCTCTGTACCTAGAACTAAGCGGAACTTCTATAAGCAAAGTTTCTTTCCTAGAACCGGCCGTCTATGGAACACGGTAACCCAGAGATGCTTCTCAGCTGACTATAATATTGACGTGTTCAGTTCCAGTAAAAAACAAATGTTTGTTAAGCCGCCATCTTTAATAGTCACTTTCTGACTAGTTCTTGGCCTTTTGGCTAAGATCAAAGTGTAGTATCTGTTCCGATGGATACTGCACCCCATACTGGTGTTGTCTTGGCCTTCGGGTCTTGATTTACGCCGGTCTATGGGTCTGTCCTGTGCAGTTTTGGGAGGTCCACCTTCCCAGGCTTTGCCTCCCCTCTTTGGGGAGGAGTAAGTTTATTGCTTACTGCCTGAGGCGCCCTTACCGGGGAATGCCGACGAGGCTGCCTAGGTAATTTTTAAACCCCACTTTCCCGACCCGACCTTGGGTCACATCTTACTTGTGGGAGTAAGATAAAAACTGGCCTTGTGCCTAACTCCTGGAGAGGAGTAAATCAATACTAATCACCTCGGTGTTCCACTGCCTACCTGCCAAACTTAATAAACCTTATCCTCGAGTAGTATGTGGGCCTTGACAAAAAACATTGTCTCCAATAGTGATGAATCAATAGTTGTTTTATAGTGACAGTGACAAGTCAGTGACCTTTTGTGTCCCCATTTTTGATTGACAACTTCTCCGTGAACAATATTCACAATCGCTACTGTCGCTCCCTTCCACCGTCAACAAATATTCGACTAACGAGACACGTGCAAGAGAACCGTTTCCTTCCAACCCTTCCCTTCCAACCCTTCCCAGCTATCATTGATCCAAAATGGTCACATTATATTATTTCTTCTCTGTCTGCCTTTGAGACATGGTATTCTCATAGTCAGTTTAGGCTACCAATAAAAGAACATCAGTAGGAATCAACAATTTAACAAAACAGCGGAAACGTTTCCGACTTTGACACTAGTATTGAATGTGTTTCAAACATTATTATTTTTTCTTCTATTTTTGAGCGATTATCAGGGGCCTAGGTGTACAGGTTCGTTGCTTATCGACGCCATCCTGCTGTTCGGTCTAACCGAATACTATGTTATTTACAAAAAGAAAACGCTTCCAAATGAGTTAAAACACAAATAAACATATCCATGTAGGTAGAAGAGTAACTTATCTTGTCTTTGGTAACATTTACTTGTGGAACCGTTGTTGTTTTTCTCCCCTTCTTTGTTTTGTTCGCTCTTGTAATAAATGCCCCTAGCAAAATGACTAAAACGCACCAACTAATAACATTAGTCGATTACAATCTTAGCTTAGTTAATCTCGTGAAACTAATAACTATTAAGTGACTAATTGTATTTAGTGTTTTTGTTTTTTTCGACAGTAAATAATCTTGTCAATTTGTTGTTAGATTTAACTCCATACGAACCGTCGTTCGGTCATTTTGCTGCCGAAACCGGACACAAGTTTTGTATATGATTAATTTGTCAATTACTTCGTTTTGTAGAAATATTCTGTAAACAATTATTCTGAAAACGTTTTTTATTCAAATATTCTGTAAACAATTATTCTGAAAACGTTTTTATTCGAATATTCTGTAAACAATTATTCTGAAAACGTTTTTTATTCAAATATTCTGTAAACAATTATTCTGAAAACGTTTTTATTCAAATATTCTGTAAACAATTATTCTGAAAACGTTTTTTATTCAAATATTCTGTAAACAATTATTCTGAAAACGTTTTTTATTCAAATATTCTGTAAACAATTATTCTGAAAACGTTTTTATTCAAATATTCTGTAAACAATTATTCTGAAAACGTTTTTTATTCAAATATTCTGTAAACAATTATTCTGAAAACGTTTTTATTCAAATATTCTGTAAACAATTATTCTGAAAACGTTTTTTATTCAAATATTCTGTAAACAATTATTCTGAAAACGTTTTTATTCAAATATTCTGTAAACAATTATTCTGAAAACGTTTTTTATTCAAATATTCTGTAAACAATTATTCTGAAAACGTTTTTTATTCAAATATTCTGTAAACAATTATTCTGAAAACGTTTTTTATTGAAACAATAGATAGAACTCGTTTGAAGGTGCACCCGAGAGTAGTAATATCTAACGGGTAACTCATTTCTCCTCAAAGCTCCCAAATTAGTAGACTCTCTGTTGTGGCATGCAGAGAACAGGTGGGTGAACGGTTCAAGCGGCATTGACTCTAGGCAGGTTGAACCGGCTTGCTCCAAAGGAGGAAGTTTCTAGGGAATATAAAATTCATAAGCGGTCTCCAGTCGCATGTATATCTCGGTCAAGGGAAATTACGAGTCAACGTTCAGGCTCAATGTTGCTTAACTTCGTTGATCTAACGGGAACCGGTGTGTCAAGTTATGCCAGTTAAGTAGAGAATTAATTATAGAGTAGGTTTTTACCTTTGGCTAAGATCAAAGTGTAGTATCTGTTCCGATGGATACTGCACCCCATAGACTGGTATTGTCTTGTCCTTCGGGGCTTGATTTACGCCGGTCTATGGGTCTGTCCTGTGCAGTTCTAGGAGGTCGACCCTCCCAGGCTTCGCCTCCCCTCTTTGGGGAGGAGTAAGTGTATTGTTTACTGCCTGAGGCGCCCCTACCGGCGAATGCCGACGGAGCTGCCCAGGCAATTTTTAAACCCCACTTTCCCGACCCGACCTTGGGTCACATCTTACTTGTGGGAGTAAGATAAAAACTGGCCTTGTGCCTAACTCCTGGAGAGGAGTAAATCAATACTCTATAATCTATTCTCTAGATAGGATATCGATTTACTCCTCTCCAGGAGTTAGGCACAAGGCCAGTTTTGATCTTACTCTCACAGGTAAGATGTGACCCAAGGTCGGGTCGGGAAAGTAGGGTTTAAAAATTGCCTGGGCAGCCCCGTCGGCATTCCCCGGTAGAGGCGCCTCAGGCAGTAAGCAATAAACTTACTCCACCCCAAAGAGGGGAGGCAACGCCTGGGAAGGTGGACCTCCTAGAACTGCACAGAACAGACCTATTGACCGGCGTAAATCAAGCCCCGAAGGTCAAGACAACACCAGTATGGGGTGCAGTATCCATCGGAACAGATACTACACTTTGATCTTAGCCAAAAAGCCAAGCCAGCAATAATAGGATAGAGCGGGCTTGTCGCAGTACAAGGAAATACAAAAAGTGGTTACTCGTTCTGTTCCGAATCTAGATAGTTAAAAACTGTGTGATAAATAAAGCTTACTGTCAGAAAGTGGATGATTATTTTAGATTACAACTATATAATAAAATGAACCCAAATCTAAATTCTGAAATATTTCTTTTAATTTTTCTACATATTTTGACGCTGTTGACGAATAATAATACAATAAAATAGAATCTTTTTTTAATATACTGTTGACAGTGTGTGTGTGTGGGGGGGGGGGGCAAAAAGGTACAATTGAATCCAAAATGAAAGCGAAAAATCTTAATGAATGAAAACATCGTTCAAATATCTTTTAATTACATGATCTTCACTGGTCAGAAATCAACAAACATTTTCGTAACCGTACGAAACCGCTGACTCTATTATCTTCTTTCTTTTCTCACTGAGCATTTAGTTCGCGCGCACTGTCCACTACTGCTTCGGCCACTCCCCGCTCATGCTCTGCCAGTCCACTAACAAGACATAGGAAAAAGACGCATTTCATCCAAACCCCCTGTCCACCTAGCAATAGTCGCCAATGGTCAGTTGTTATATTTTCTCTAATTTGGTAATCTGACGCCGGATATTTGCACGGTCAGTTTGAGCTACCAGTCGGCAATATTAGTAGGAAGGGACTGTTCAGCAAAACAGCGACAACAGTTATGACTTAGACACTAGTAACTAAAGTGTACCAACCAATACAAATAGTTATTAATAATCTAATCTTGAGATAAAATGAACATGACAAGTACAAACTTCGAAACAATGAGTAATTCGATTTGCATTATTTTCGAG
>OY744534.1:67557509-67587509 GCA_963556195.1 Sepiola atlantica
ATGACTCTCTCTCTCTCTCTCTCTCTTTCTCTCTTTCTCTCTCTCTCTCTCTCTCTCTCTCTCTCTCTCTCTCTTTTAATACATTTCGATCCGGTATTATGACACGACTATTTACAAAACTACCACGCGCACCATGATGTGATTTCTCGCCTTTCTCACTGACCATTTCTTCTCCGAACAATGCCCACCACCGCAACCGTTACCCCTTCCTACATCCATCGATAGTCGACAAGCAAGACAAGGTCCAAAGAAGCGTCCCACTCCAACCCCACCTTCAAACAATCGCCAATGGTCAGTTTATATTATTTCTTCTCTTTCGCCTTTTCACACCGTGTCTTTACATGGTCAGTTTACAGCTACCAACTATCGGACACTAGTAAGACGGAGAAATTCAACAAACCAGCGACAACAGTTTAGACTTAGACACTAGTGACTAAAATTGACCAACCTATAAAAATAGTCGTTAGTAGTCTTATCTTGATGAGTTGGAGAAAACTAATTTACAAACTAATAAACAAGTGACCAATTCAATTTGGTAATATTCTCTCCGTAGTCATAAAACTTGCGTTAGTCATATTACTGACAAAATTATGCATATAAATCACATTTCCAAAGCTAAATCTGTGACTAAATTACGAAGCACACAATTAAAGAGGAGTTTCGTTGGAAAGAGGTTAGAATATCATGTACTTATACGCCTCATATATATGTATACATACCTTTATAATTAGAAATAATACAAACAGTCTAATATCTAAATGCAAGTTCCTTTCTGTTGAACACTGTTGTGACTACCGACTATGGTTTCCCGCCTGCTTGACATAAATAGGATGTATTTCTCATCACGTCGTGTAACGGTTGGAGTTAGGCTCGTTGGTTGGAGCATTGGAGCGTTCGGAATTGGAGTTAAAGGTGACACTAGTGCCAGTTAGAATCGTGCGACTAGTTTGAACAGTTATCTCTACACTGATGATTCCACAAAGATGAAACGTATAATATGTATATTATAATTAAATATCTATTATTAAATAGTTATATATATATAATTATTTCATAGAAAATATTTGATTATATATATATATATATATATATATATATATATATATATATATATATATATAGTACATGTATTGTATTAGTTTCTGTAGATGTAAATCCGTTGAAACTCAAGTGTTTATAAAAAGTGCTCAATAACAAGTAGAGCTGTTTATAAGTATAACTTTTTATTTATACAAACATTATTATTTACATATGTGCATACATGTTTCGGTTGCACTCTTCGCAGAGAGTCAACCTCATCAGACCAAGGATTCAGAATCCTTGGTCTGATGAGGTTGACTCTCTGCGAAGAGTGCAACCGAAACATGTATGCACATATGTAACCAATAATGTTTGTATAAATACAAATTTATACTTATATATATAGACTGTTTCGCTGTATCATAGTGTGGCTAGATCAGTTAGTGCCAAGCCGGGATTGAAACTCAACCGTCGAGCTGACAGTCGGCGCCTCTACTTCTGCGCTATCATACGACACTGACTGAATGTATGTGATATCTCAATATAAACATTGTCATATCAGATGTGACAACAGTACCCCATCTTAAGACGTATTCGACTCTTATACAGGTAGAGGATTGTGTCAGGAGTGTGATACTTTTTAGTACCATAGAATTAGCCAACAATTTTTCCAGCGATCTTAGAAACGGATTTAATGTAAATGTTCCATTTTAAAGCTTAAGTGAAGGCCAGTCCTTGAATGTTATCAAAGATCAATGTTGATCAAGCGGAGAGCCATTTGAGGCAAAGTGAGGATCTGAGCGTTGGTATTAAAAAGAGAGGGCCTTTGTTTTAGACGTATTATAAGTTGATGGAAACCTTTTTCCTCGTTGCACCATGTGAGAGAAGAGAGAGAATCAGTAACATCTTGATCATTAATACTCTTCGAAGTGTTTGCAGGGATAGTTATCTCATTTGCATAAATGACGACGAGTTATCTTAAGATGTGACTTGGGAGATCATTGATGAAGATCAAGAATATGTTTGGCCTCATAATGGACCATTCAGACACACCAGCATTGCTACTATGTGCTTCAGACATGCCTATGAACTATTACTCTTATAAACCTACCGGAGAGAAATAATTTGATGGTTGAAAGGACATTTCCAGATATTCGATAGCTAGCAAGCTTTTGAAGTAGACCTCTTATGCCAAACCTTATCAAAGGCCTTTGCTATGCCAAGAGCTATTGCTCTAAGCACGAAGACCCCGTTAATAGATCTACTTATCCTGTGTGATAGTACAGTCAACACATCATCTGTGTATCTTACATGACGAAATCCATATTGCTTGTCACTGAGTAGCTTGTTTCTGCTGAGGTGATTGCTAACTTCTTGATTCGTCATACATTCAAGCAATTTACTCATGACGTAGAGGATACTAATTAGTCTATACTGAGATGCCGAAGATCGATCTCCAGTATTTTTAAATACGGGGCTGACTGTCGAAGATGTCCGAAGGTGATCGGAAGAATTTCTACTTTAAAGAAACGATTGAACAGCTTTGTAAGAATATAAGCTGTTATACCTAGAACTTTAATCTGTTTGGCCAAGGTTCTTGTGGAAATTTCTGGTATGAATTTTAGGAGCCTCACATCTATTCTTGTTTTATATAATAATAATTAATATTTGTTTATAAATATTATATATATATATATATATATATATATATATATATATGTGCATGCAAGATTCATTGAAAGTCACAGAGCTCTCTCTTTAACAATATTTCGTGTCAATCGCTCGACGCGGCGAGCAATTCTTCGGTTCACAAGTGTTAACCGGTGGAGTATAGCACCTATATAATAAAACTCAATAATACAACTATAAATAACGGCTCTTAATAACGATAAGACACAGCCTCCTGAAGACGGTCGAGAGACCGAAAGCGCTCGAGTAAAGATCCATACTCCACCGATTAACACCTGAGAACCGCAGAATTGCTCGCCGCGTCAAGAGATTGACATATAAGATTGTGAAAAGAGAGAGCTCCGTGGTCATCAATGAAGCTTGCATAAACAATGACTTGCTGCCGAACTATACACATATATATATATATATATATATATATATATATATATATATATACAATATTTATAAATATGTATTAATTATTTATTTCCTACAGACATCGATGTTTCATGCTTACGCAATCTTCACTGCAAGAAGTTCATTTTCGACGGTCGGCGGGCGCATACTCCGATCACAAATCGCCACTGATTCGTAGTCAAGCGCGTTTCACAACAAATTAGCTTGGAATTAAGGAGGAATTAAACTTTGTAAATGCCAATATATATATATATATATATATATATATATATATATATATATATATATATATATATATATATATAGGCGTATATATATATATATATATATATAGGCGTGTATATATATATATATATATATATATATATATATATATATATATATATATATATAAAGTATGTGTATTTATTATTATTATATATTATTTTTAACGGTGTTCTAATATATTATTAATAATTAATGGTTGAGAGAATAATACCCAAGGTGAGAACAGTAGCGCGAATAATCAAAATAATCATGATTATGAATCTCCATCTAAAAATGTCGGTAGATAACAAAATACATATAATAAATGTTTCATCGCAATCCATTCATCATGAATTCTGATCACGAATGTTGTAAATATTCTTGTCAAAAAACTCGATCAGAAATTGTCCAAACATAAAACAAAAAAAAAAAACAGATCTAAAAAACAAATAAATGCAATGATTATTTTATTTTTTTAATCTCTTCTTCAATAGTCATTAACGAATCAGTATTTCCCTAACTTTACATTCATTCCCACTATCTCTCGCTGACTACTTGTTCCGTGGACAATGTCCCTGACCACTTCGACCTTTCCCCACTTAAACTAATCGTCGGCATGTGCAAAAGAAGCATTTCCTTCCCATCTCTTCCATACACTAATAGTCGCCATTGCTCAGTTGGTCTTATTACTTCTCTTTCATCTTTTGGTACTGACTTTTCTCATGGTCAGTTTGAGCTACCAACCAAAAAGCACTAGTAGGAAGAAACGCTACGACAAACCAGCGACAACAGTTCCGATTCAGACATTAGTTACCAAGTGATTATGACGTACTAACTAATAACAAATAGTCATTAAATGTCTTAGATAAATTATCACAGAAACTAAAATGACCATTACAAACTACCAATAAGGAGCCAATAAGATTAAGTAATTTTTCATCACCAGTAATAAATGTTGTGTTTGTCTTGTGACATTAGGTAAACACCCAGATACCAAATGACTAACTAAAATACCAGAGGTTACGGTTCGAAAATGTAATTCGATAAAACTAAAATGACTATCATAATATAATTAGAAGAATATATGTTCCAGGACGAGTAAAATTCTTCAAACAAACCTGTTTTGCACCACTTTTATGTTTCCTGTTAAGATTAAAATAAAGATATTTCAAGAAATTGTTATTCTATTCATGGTCAAAATCCATTGTATGATTTTGATTCTCGGAAATGTCTTAAATATAAAGATTAATCGACCTTGAAAATAAATTGAAATTCAGTGAATCTTGCTTAATTTGGGTCTTATAATTATGGATGAAATTTAATAAAAATTTGAAATATTTGAATCTTCAAATAGGATGCTATGCGTATATAATGTCCTTTAAAACATTTTAAACACTCCAAAAAAACTGTCTTTTTTTAAAGAAAAGTCATTAATCTATTAATCTTAAATTGGAGGTATCTAAATTTTCTCGAAGGTATTCCACCGCCTCCCCCCAATTTTTATCAAACTAAATTCAACTAAATATAACCCACATTTGGAACCCTTACGCCTAGTAGCTGTGTTCCAAATATTCATGATGATCGGTTAATTAGTTCAGGATTTGTTTATGTACATACAAATATATGAACATATAAACTTACTTAACCTTATAAAGATACAGATAACAAGTTAGTCAGCAATTCGATTTGGTTAATTTTTGTCACACATCCATCTTGAGACAATAATTAAACAAATGTGTACACATTTAAAAGTGTATTCAGCTATTGACAATATTCTCCCGTGAAAAGGTGTCCAGGTAAATATTAAATAACCTGAAAATCCTGTGTGGTTTTTAACCCTCTTGAAGGGAGATCATTTCTGATTGATGTGTAATATTTTTCAACATGTGCTAAATGTAGTACCTTTGTCACTGGCACTAATAATTCCTTTTTTTTTAATTTATTTATTTCTCTCATTCACCCTAAACCAGGAACATTGCCACTTGGACGTAAAGGGCTACTATTAGGACCATGTTTATAGGGACACTCTAAGTAGAAAGTTGATCAGATTACATTTAGATTCCTGTATGTTAGTACAGTCAGGGAAGCAAGAAACGGGGAGGGAATCCGAAAGTCTAGCAGTCCGAGGGAAGAAACTATTAGAGTAGAAAGGTTTCCGACATCTGGGGACCTCTACAGTGAAGGGGTGTGATTATGTTGAGTTTGTCGAGGTATTTACGTCGAGGGGGTGTATGTGTCACGAGTTCGTCAAAGCACACTCCATTAAAGTACTTGTAAGACAAGCACAAGGATGCAACATTGTGGCGATGGGACAGAGGTTTGTGCTTGGCTGATATTGCGGGAACTATAAGATTCGAGATTTTGAGGGGGACCCTGTCAAATAGAGAGACTAGTGGTAGATGCACCAGTCCAGATGTGGCAACAATACTCTATGCATGGGCGAATGGCGACTCGGTAGAGACATAGGATACTGGCAGGTGTGGGTAGTTTTCTAACGCGGTAGAGTGACCCCACCTTCTTTTGTGGTAGCCTTACCAATTACATCTGCGTGTTGGTTCTAATGTATTTTGCATATTAAAAATGCTGTGTGTTCGATTGCTCTCTTCGTATACCGGCATTGTTTCAAGTCGTCTTGAACTACTCCTTGAGGTAAGACTCAAGTAATGTCGGTTTACGACAGGTGTTTTCGGAGATTACGCAACCTTGGCATCACAATAGGCTTCCTGCACTGTTATTTTCCAAAGGTTAACCAGGCCTTTATTTACAAAGATCCCATATGCACTATGATACAATTCCCGCCGTTCCCACTGACCACTTCTGTGGACAATGTCCAAAACCGCAACGGTTACGCCTTCCCACATTCATCCATAGTCGACCAACAAGAATAGTTCCAAAGCAGCGTTCCATTCTACCCCCACATACAGATAATCGCCAATGGTCAGTTTATATTATTCTTTCTCTTTCGCAGATTCACACCGAGTCTTCTCATGTTCATTTTCAGCGACCAACAATCGGACACTAGTAAGAGGGAGCGATTGAACAAACCAGCGACAACAGTTTAGACTGACACATTAGTTACTAACGGATACCAAATGACTAATAGTAATCAACCAATCAAAAAAGTCGTTAAAGTCTTATTATCTTGAGTTCAAATTAATGAGTTAGAGTAACTAATTTACAAACTGATAATAAAGTGACACATTCAATTTTGGAATAATCTCTCCATCGTAATAAATGATCTCTCCATCGTAATAAATGATCTCTCCATCGTAATAAAGCTGAAATGGTTATTCATGTAACTGACAGAATTATGTATACAAATCGTTTCCACCGCTAAACCT
The DNA here is from genome assembly GCA_963556195.1 of Sepiola atlantica. Taxonomy (NCBI): domain Eukaryota; kingdom Metazoa; phylum Mollusca; class Cephalopoda; order Sepiida; family Sepiolidae; genus Sepiola; species Sepiola atlantica. The sequence goes on from OY744534.1 coordinate 67,564,205, forward strand.
GTGACTAAATTACGACACACAAAGTTGAATAACATTTCGTAAGAATATGATGTACTTTGATGCCTCAAATGTATATATATATATATATATATATATATATATATATCTTTTTTTAATAACTAATATAAGTAGGCAAAACATTTATATGGAACAAAACTTAGGTTTAGTATACGGAACGTTTATGTTTTTGTATTTTAAGGGAAGTGGGGTCTAATCAACTCTTGTTTTTAAATTCCCGAAACAGTTTTTTCATGGTAAACAACTGATGATCCCTTAAATAATGTTAGAAGCAAACTGATATAAAAACTGAAAAAGTTAAATTGACTTACATGAGTGATTTTCCACTGACCGACTTGGGACTTTAGGTTGTTTTTTTTAAATATAGTTTTAATGGTTGAGAAACTTCCAAGACTATATATATATATATATATATATATATATATATATATATATATATATATATATATATATATATATATATATATATATATTCACTCTTCGCCACTACTGACTTCTCGCAGCCTGGACCCTCGTCCAGTGCTCTTAGTAGCCACAGCTACTACTTTTCCTTATTAACCCATCATGTCAACCCAATATTTCGATGTACTTGCATGACATTTTTCTTGAAATTATCATCCTGAGGAAGTCTAACAATAAAGACGAAACGTTGATAAATACATAAAAAATATCTCTTGGTTTTTCCTTTTTCGTTTCCCATATATATATATATATATATATATATATATATATATATATATATATATATATATATATATATATATATATATATATATACATTTTGTTGTCTTCCTTTCTTTATATTTGATATTTAGGTACCATATTTTTCAAGAGAAAATTTCTGTGTACGCCTAGTTTTTATTTTTAATGTTCAAATTGTGATAGTTCCGTACCATGTGTCTTTAACATGTTTTCGTTTAGTTTATAATTTATCGTTAAACATCGATAAAAACATGTAAAAATTCATGCAAATAAGTTTTATATATACATATATATGTATATATATTTATGTTAAGTAAACATTCATACATATTTTTTTTAAATACGAGAAAATTTAAAGAAAAAAATACTAAATGTATAAGTTAAAAATGCATATTTTTGGACTAATAGGTAAATATTTCATGAAGTTCATTTCATGAAATTAATTTTAAGAGTTAGGCTAGGACGCCATTTTGAATATGTTTTAGGTGTTTTGTAATGTATTCTAGCATTCTAAAGAATGATTAAAAGTGATAGGAATATTCAAACTACACTGCTAAAATAAGACTATTTCGATATTATCTTATTTAAGAATATGTTCAGGACGCCAGGCATAACATATAAATAATTGAGAGGCGTTCGTTGAGATTTAGTGTTGTAAGTGGAAAAAATATTGAATTATAAAATGAAATAATGAAAAGTGAATTAATAATATTTATACCAATGAAGAAATTTACATGGTGATGTGAATGTGAATGGAGTGGGAAGACTTAATGCTACCTTTTGTGTGAGATTACGTATTTGAAAGAACCAGTTTGTTCGGATTGAATGTAATAATTTGAAAACGGCTACGAAATGTACCCGTAGTTTCATAAAATACGCTGTGAGAAGTGTTGTATTTGGTGAGTGTGAAATATTTTTATAGGAAGTTGTCGGATATTTTCCTATTGAAACTGTAGAGGCAGAGGAAAAATCGAGATTACTTTATATAACATAAATAAATAAATAAATATATATATAAATATATATACATATATATATATATATATATATATATATACATATATATACATATATATATATAGTAAGCAATGAAAATATATATGGCAATCAAGCTACACAGAGGCTCCCGTGTTTCATCCCCGGGGGGAATCGTCAGGCTGAAACACGGGAGCCTCTGTGTAGCTTGATTGCCATATATATTTTCATTGCTTACTACCTAGCTCTACTTACGTATCGAGCACTGTTGAAGTAAATACTGAAAACTGACACATAAAAAATTATATCTCCTTATAATATTTTATGTGAATACATTAAGTACTAATATATATATATATATATATATATATATATATATATATATATATATATATATATATATATATATATATATAATATTAGGGGTCACGTAATGGGTAAAAATTTCAGATTCATGCGAGTAGTATTTTTTTGTGTTCATTTATACATATATAACACTAAACAATCAAACATTTTGGAAATTTTGCAAAATTCAGAAGGTGCCGGCCAAAAATAGCCGTTAGGGCTCCACGGGATTCAAAATCCATCATTTTTCGGTGAAAAAGTGGTTTCATGCGACATTGCAGGTCCTAAAACATCCTCAAAAGCTATGAATGGATATAGATGGTTAAATCTGATATAGTACTTTAATTTAGGACCATTTTCAGGCTGTGAAAGGGTTTTCATGAATGTAAAATAGCCACAAGCTAGTGGGCTGCACCTTCTGAATTTTGCAAAACTTTCAAAAAGTTTGATTGTTTAGTGTTATTTATGTATAAATGAACACAAAAAATACTACTTGCATGAATCTGAAATTTTCACCCTTTACGCCCCACCCCTAATAATATATTCAATAGTGTTCTAATCCATTATTTGTAATTAATGGTTTTGAGAAAAACATCAAAGTAGTCTGAATACTTCAAATAATACAAATAATAAATCTCATTTTAAAGAAATTCAAAAGCATAACAAAATACTTATTATGGACGTGTTATCGTAATCCATAGATGATGCATCTTCATCACGAATGCTGTAAATGTTCCGGTCAAAATACCAAATCAGAATTTGTCCAAACATAAAACTAAACAAGAAAAATCTAATAACAAATAAATGCGTTGTTTAATTCATTTTGTTATCTCTTCTTTAATAGTCATTAAGAAATCAATATTTAACTGAGCGTAGAACTCTGTCCACTCTCCATCGCTGACCACTTCTTTCTTAGACTATGTCCCCCGACCACTTCAGCCTCTCTCCGCTTCAACTAATAGTCGACATGTGCAAGAGAAGCATTTCATTCCAACCCCTCTCATCCACTAATAGTCGCCATTGGTCAGTTTGTATCATTTCTTCTTTTTCACCTTTCGACAGTGACTATTCTCTAGGTCAGTTTTAGCTACCAACCAAAGAGCACTAGTAGACAGGAACGCTACAACACACCAGCGACAACAGTTCCGACTTAGACACTAGTTATCAACAAGGATGCCAAGTGACTTATAATGTACCAACGAATAAAAATAGTTGTTAAATTTATTAGCTGGAGTTCGACTAAATTATTGCAGAAACTAAAATAAGCATTACAAACGAATAAGTTTGCAATTTTCGATATTATTAATACAACTTGGGTTAGTCTTGCAACACTAGTTGCCAACATAGATACTAAGTGACTATTACTATGTTGTTACTAATTAAAATACTAATTAAAATACTAATTAAAATACTAATTAAAATAATAATTAAAATAATAATTAAAATAATAATTAAAATACTAATTAAAATAATAATTAAAATACTAATTAAAATACTAATTAAAATACTAATTAAAATAATAATTAAAATAATAATTAAAATAATAATTAAAATAATAATTAAAATACTAATTAAAATACTAATAAAATACTAATAAAAATACTAATAAAAATACTAATTAAAATACTAATTAAAATACTAATTAAAATACTAATAAAAATACTAATTAAAATACTAATTAAAATACTAATAACAATACTAATTAAAATACTAATAAAAATACTAATTAAAATACTAATAAAAATACTAATTAAAATACTAATTAAAATGCTAATAAAAATACTAATTAAAATATTAATTCAAATTCTAATTAAAATACTAATAAAAATACTAATTAAAATACTAATTAAAATACTAATAAAAATACTAATTAAAATACTAATAAAAATACTAATTAAAATGCTAATTAAAATACTAATTAAAATACTAATTAAAATACTAATAAAAATACTAATTAAAATACTAATAAAAATACTAATTAAAATACTAATTAAATCACTAATAAAAATACTAATTAAAATATTAATTAAAATTCTAATTAAAATACTAATAAAAATACTAATTAAAATACTAATTAAAATACTAATTAAAATACTAATAAAAATACTAATTAAAATACTAATTAAAATACTAATTAAAATACTAATTGAAATACTAATTAAAATACTAATTAAAATACTAATAAAAATACTAATAAAAATACTAATTAAAATCCTAATTAAAATACTAATTAAAATACTAATTAAAATACTCCTGTATTCTTTTGATTTTTCAGACTACTGTTCTCGTTTGGATATTATTCTCACACCATTCGTATAATGTACCTATCCGACCTTCTTCTTGCGCATCTTGTAGGAAATCCTGATGTCGAACTCGGGAATCTGTACAGAATTTCGAAGGGAATTATTTATTTAATCAACGGGGGTAACTTGCTTTTATTTCATCAGTCATGATTGGGTAGAACTCTTAACTAATTCGTAATTGTAATCACTTAGTATCGGTCTAATTGAAGATTGAACCTTAAACCCTCAGAAAACTGTCACTTAGAACTGATTATTACTTAGTATTGTTATCCGTTGCGCCATGGGTCCTTGCGGATAATTTTAATATGATGTTAAAGAGACTTACACCTATTCTTGTCTTAGATTACGACTTATTTCTACTTATTACTATATATATATATATATATATATATAAATATATTGCTACTTACTTATATATATATGTGTGTGTGTATATATATATAATATATATATATATATATATATATATATATATATATATATATATATATATATATGTATATAAATTAAACAAGTTCGAGTGCATTTATAAAATGAACGAAAAGGGAATACTTGATAAAAAGCGCTCAATAATCGATAGAGCTTTATAAATATTTATTATATAAACATTAAATTAGGCTTACTTTATTGTTGTTGCGTTTCAGTTCTTAAAACCTTTCTTCCTCAGAGCCTAAATAATGATGAGAATATAAATTCAGATAATGTGTAAAAAGGAGAGACAAAACAATGTCACTGATAGATGCTCGACTGAGCTCTCATCCCTGGTAGCCCCTCTCTAAAACATTAACAGAATGGAACTTTCGAAAACCAAACGAAAATTCCATGAACAAAGCTTCTTTCCTAAAAGATTTCGGAATGTGGAACCAGATACTACGAGGCTGCTTCCACACTAACTAGAACATAATTGGCTTCAAGTCTTGCGTGAGTAAACAATTGTTGGCCGTCTTCATGGACAATCAATTCACTTTAAGTTATGTTCTCCTCATCCCCTAAATTGCTTTCGGTCCTTTTGTGGAGGCGAACATAAGTGAATTGAGAGCAATAAAATTATAACATAATTTATATTAGTTTCAATAATTTAAACACAACGATTATTTGGCATACAATCGTTTCTAAGACAATTTGGAACTATTTTATATTGTATTATCGTTTTGATGACTCCAAACCGTTCTTCAGCATCACTCTTTTAATTATATATATATATATATATATATATATATATATATATATATATATATATATATATATATATATATATATATTATTATTATTTTATGTATCCACATCATATGTAATAAATAAAAGATATGATATTTTTGTATCAGTATTTACCTCAACTGTGCAAATACGTGAGTAGAGCAAGGTTGTAAGTTATGTAAATATATTTATGGCAATTAAGCTACACAGAAGCTTTCACTTTTATCCTAACAAGGAATCCTTAGGCTAAGATAGAATTTTAGCCTGAGTATTGTCTGCACAGATGAAACGCATAAGCCTTAGTGTAGCTTAATTGGCATAAATATATTGGAATAACTTATATATACATATATTAATGGTGTTCTAATCTATTATTCATAATTAATGGTTGTGAGAATAACCTCCACCATCAGAAGAGTAGTCTGAATAATGCATCTAATACAAACTGGCAATCTTCATTTAAAAAATGCCAAAACATTACAAATTACTAATTATGAAAGTTTTATCGTAATTCATAGATCATTAATGTTGTAAATATTCCGATCAAAATATCCGATCAGAATTTTTCAAACAAAAAACTAAAAAAGACGGATATAAAACAAAATAAATGCGTTGTTTCATTTATGTTGTTATCTTTTCTTCAATAGTCATAAACAAATCAATATTTCCCTCATATTACTACAATGACAACCCTCCCTTCGCTGACCACTTCGACCTCTTTTCGCTTTAACTAATCGTCGGCATGTGCAAACGAAGCATTTCCATTCCAACCCTTTCCATCCACTAATAGTCGCCATTGGTCAGTTTCTATCATTTCTTCTCTTTCCACTTTTGGTACAGACTATTCTCATGGTCAGTTTGAGCTACCAACCAGGGAGCACTAGTAGGAAGAAACGCTACGACAAACCAGCGACAACAGTTCCGACTCAGACACTAGTTACCAACACAGATACTAAGTGACTTATAATAATGTACCAACTAATAAAAATAGTCGTTCACAGTTTTAGTTGGACTTTGGCTAGACTATCGCAGAAACTAAAATGACCATCACAAACGAATAATAAGTGACGCAATAGTTTTGTCATTTTGTCGTCACCAGTAAACAGTAAATCTCCTGACACTAGTTACTAACACAGATACCAAGTGACTATACCGCATGAGTGACTAATACATATAATCATTAATAGTATCCGTTGCAGTTCGAAAAGATAAGCCGTAAGAACTTGAAATTACCATTAGAATATAATTAGAACAACACCGGTCCTATGATAGGTAAAATTAATTCACCGAACAGAAAGTATTTGCACCGTGTATATGTCTTTTTACGGAGATAAAATTTAACTTAATAAAATTTAATTTAATTAAATTTAATTAAAGATATAGTGATATTGAATCTTGTTTATAGTCTCTTTATTCCAATTTTGATTGAAATCTAGTATGTTATTTGGATTCTAGAAAATGTCTAAAATTAAGATTAGTGAGACTTCAGAAGAAATTGAAATTCAGAAAAGTTTGCTTAATTAGTGTCTCGTGCAAAATGTAGTAAACTCTGAATAATTTTAATTTATAAATGGGCGATTTTGCTTCTATTATCTTCCCCTCCCCTAAAAATCATTAAATTCCCACAGAAAAATGAACTTTTGAGAATATTTATTGTTAACATTTCACAAAAATCGGAAGCGTTTAATGTATACAAATTGTTACTACAACCTAACTCTTACCCTAACACTCTCTTGACCCTTTTTACATAAAACTAAATTTAAAAATATATACGTCACATCACACACACTTACACCTTGCAGTTGTGTTTCTAAAATTCAAAATATGTTAATTCGTTTATGATTGAATGATAATGATAGAAATAAATTAAACATATACACATGACTAGTTATAAGTTAGTAATTCGATTTAGTATATTTTCGCAACTGTACGATATCTTGTATCGGTCTGTTACAATATCTGGTGTTTCTGGATTGTAAGGCCGAAAAATATGTATCTTTACTTTTGAAAAGTCAAATAAGGGGAGATAATTCCAAGTTTTCCCCAACGATTTATCTAAAAATGGATTTTAACGCTCAGCACTTAGAATATATTTTATATTTAACCAATGCAAAGACACTGAACTGAGAAATATTTTCGAACAAATTGCTGCATTTTACCCAGTGTAAAACTTTCATTCGATTCTAAAAACGTTATTTCCCTTCTTTCATGTTTTCTCTTCTCTTTTATTATGTACACCCCCTTCTTTTTATTATGTACACCCCCTCCTTTTATTATGTACAGCCCCTCCTTTTTATTATGTACACCCCCTACTTTTTATTATGTACACCCCCTCCTTTTATTATGTACAGCCCCTTCTTTTTATTATGTACACCCCCTCCTTTAGTATGTACACCCCTCCTTTTATTATCTACACCCCCTTCTTTTTATTATGCACACCCCCTCCTTTTATTATGTACAGCCCCTCCTTTTTATTATGTACAGCCCCTCCTTTTTATTATGTACAGCCCCTCCTTTTTATTATGTACAGCCCCTCCTTTTTATTATGTACAGCCCCTCCTTTTTATTATGTACACCCCCTACTTTTTATTATGTACACCCCCTCCTTTTATTATGTACAGCCCCTCTTTTTATTATGTACAGCCCCTCCTTTTTATTATGTACAGCCCCTCCTTTTTATTATGTACACCCCCTACTTTTTATTATGTACAGCCCCTCCTTTTATTATGTACAGCCCCTCCTTTTTATTATGTACAGCCCCTCCTTTTTATTATGTACAGCCCCTCCTTTTTATTATGTACACCCCCTACTTTTTATTATGTACAGCCCCTCCTTTTATTATGTACAGCCCCTCCTTTTTATTATGTACAGCCCCTCCTTTTTATTATGTACACCCCCTACTTTTTATTATGTACAGCCCCTCCTTTAGTATGTACACCCCTCCTTTTATTATCTACACCTTCTCCTGTTATTATGTACACCCCCTCCTTTTATTATGTACACCCCCTCCTTTTTATTATGTACCCCTCTTTCTTTTTATTATGTACACCCCCTCCTTGTATTATGTACACCCCCTTCTTTTTATTATGTACACCCCCTCCTTTAGTGTGTACACCCCTCCTTTTATTATGTACACCCCTCCTTTTATTATGTACACCCCCTTCTTTTTATTATTTACACCCCTCCTTTTATTATGTACACCCCCTCCTTTTATTATGTAAACCCCCTCCTTTTATTATGTACACCTCCTCCTTTGAGTATGTACGCCCCCTCCTTTTAGTATGTACACCCCTCCTTTTATTATGTACACCCCCTCCTTTTATTATGTACACCTCCTCCTTTGAGTATGTACGCCCCCTCCTTTTAGTATGTACACCCCTCCTTTTATTATGTAAACCCCCTCCTTTTATTATGTACACCTCCTCCTTTGAGTATGTACGCCCCCTCCTTTTAGTATGTACACCCCTCCTTTTATTATGTACACCCCTCCTTTTATTATGTACAGCCCTCAGGTTATTATGTACACCCCCTCCTGTTATTATGTACACCCCCCCTCTTCACAGATGACTTTTTTCGTGTTATTCCCCACTACCATTTCGACTTCCATTCGCAGTCAACCTTAATCCTAACCCGACCTCCATTCATAGTCACCCACTGCTAGTCAACTAAAAAGACATGTATAAAAGTAATATTTCCTCTATCCTCTTCCTACTTACTAATAGTCGCCGATGGTCAGTTTATATTATCTTTTTCTCTTTCGACTTTTTCGACACAGAATATTCACATGGTCAGTTTCAGCTACCGAACACAAGAAGCAAATAACACTTAGACTAAACAGCGACAACAGTATCAAAGTATCCACTATCAAAGTGACTAAACGTTACTAATTAATATAAATAATCGTTAATAGACTCAAGTATTGAATGTGGTTCGGGTAGATTATCTGCCGTCTTCTCTGTCGTCTCATCGTACAAAATACTTCAGTTGAATATCTTTCACATTTATGAAACGAATATTACTTTTAAGTTGACGGCGATGAGAGAATTCTATTTATAACGCCTTATTCAATTTGGGAACAATTCATTTTTGAGACGGGTAGAATCTTAATTTTTTGCAACCAGTGCATTTTCGGACAAGGTTCACAACTGCGGTCGCCAGTCAGTCAGCTACGGTCACTAACAGCAAAATATCACATTTGCAAATGTGCATTCTATTCAAACCGCGTCAAATTTCCTGGACAGCTACAATAAAATATCAATGTCTTCAGATGGTCACTTTTATGTCACTTTTTAGCAATATTAGAGACAGGTATGTAAATATAAATTTAGATTATAATCTTTTCATTTAAGTTGAACATTTTTTAAGGGAAGGGAACATTCCAGTGGAAGTATGGGTAGAATGAGAGAAACGTGTACAGGAAGTTGAACCATGAGCGGAAGTTCGAAATGACACGTAGGTAGAAAGGGAATACATCTTTCTCTTTGGCAGATAAGCTGATTGCGTTCACTAGCAGTTTTTCGAAACTCCGGTTTTGTTTACATTCCGAGGGTTGGGTGATTAAATGCTTATATGTAATATTACATTACTATTATAGGATGAAGGAATAAAACATTAAGGGACATGATCCATCTAGCTACACTGTTATTGTATTTTTTTAGTGTTTTATTTAATTGCAGCTACCAGGTGAGGAAAAAATAATGGAGACTTCGGCTGTCGCGTCGACTGACACATCACTGTAGAAACACGACCAGCGAATTCCGTCAACCAAGTGGATGAAACCAAGGGGATCGAACGGAACGCACGGCGGAGATCCTACAACACCCTGATCGTATTACACTATTTATCTACTAACTTACCAATAAGAAAATACTAACTTAGCAATAAGAAAATACTAACTTAAAATAAGAAAAAAACTAGTATAAATAAACACTTTAACTGAGTAGCTATTAATCTCTGTTTGTAATGAGAGCTAGAAGATACGGATACAATAGACATGAGTGACAAATACAAATTGATCACAAATGATGAGCGATCAATACTGTATGGTCATTCCCTGCAACTGTAGTTTTGGTCCTCTTTTTAATAATTGTGTACTCTTCTTTGTACGGATTACAATCTCAATCTTACATATAAGTTTCTGGTATGTAAAATACATCTCGTCAAAGGGTTACTTAATTAAAACCTTCGAAATAACTAATTATCGGATATTACGGAGCACGTGTCGTCTACCACGATGTCTAAGCAATAAAATGTTGCCTAATAATTCGAATGTTCGAAGTTTTTTTTTGTTCTTTTAGTTTTCATCTGTCGTTGTTTTTATTAGTTATTGTTTTATCTTCGTTATATTCCTCCTACACAGAAATCGATATTTGCGAAGCAATAAAGAAAAATAAGTCCGTGTTTATTCCTTCCCCAGTCCCCACTGACCCTTCCTATTTCGGACAATGTCCACTAATGTTTCCGTCAACTACAGCCACTACCATAGTAAAGTACTAAGACATCGGCCAACTTGCATTCCATTCACACCCCTTCCATATACTCACTCTGCTACGGTCAAATTTCGTTGTCTTTTCTTTTCTCTTCTTAGCACCGTGGTCACTTTGAACTAAATCTTATTCCCATGGTCATTTTGAACTATTAACTGACCAATGAGAAAACATGAGTAGGAGTTAACATCTAAACTGAACAGCGACAACGGTTTTTTTTTTATCTAGACACTAACCAAGAGATACCAAGTGACTAAAACGGTACCAACTAATAATAGTCGTTTTTAATCTTAGTCCGCGGTCAGACTATAAGAAATGAAGAGATAAAAAAATGACCATTTAAATTTGACCTAAACTAATGAGAGAGAAATCAAATATTGAGACTGTAATCCATAGAAAAAGAAGTTATAAAACTTATTAAATGACTGGCCAAACTACAGTTACAATGAGAGTTTTGAAAAATTAGGATTAACTACTTTACTCGTTAAAACGATAAAAGATCATTTCATTGAAGCTTTCAAAATAATTCATGAAATTTCTTACATTTTTCTTCCGTGTCATTTTTTCCATCAGATATCAATATTTCTGAGATTATAAAAATGAGAATTATTCCGTGATGATAACTGTCTCTCTCCTCACCGACCCCTTCCATTTCGGACAATCTTCTGGTCAGTCAGCCGGTTTAAGCCACTGATAGCTAACGACTAAGATATCTGCAATATTACATTCCATGCATACCCCTTCCACATACCCCGATTAATACAGTCAATGTAAATTGTATTCTTCTTTCGCTTCTCACCAAATATTCCAATGGTCACTTTGAACTACTAACTGACCAATGAGGGAACATTAGTAGGAGAATAAAGTGCAACTGACCAGCGACAACAGTTTCTTTTTATACACTAGAGACCAAGAGATACCAAGTGACTAAAACGTTACAAACTCGTAATAGTATTTTTTATCAGTTCAGTTGGAGGTCAGATACATAAAGGAAAGAAAGAAGTCTACGCCTATTAAGAGCTGAATCTAAACAAGCAACTTTGAATGTAATATTGAGATTGTAATCCATACAAAGAAAATTGGCAAAACTAATAAAATAAAAGACAAATAAACTACAGTTACACTGAAACGTTTTGAAAATTAGAATTCTTTATTAGTAAGAACAAACAGAGCTGATTAAATTGAAACATTAAAAATAATTAAAATAATTTCTTAATATGGTCGACACTTTTTAAATATTTATCATCAATCTAGAAAATGTATTGACAATGCGAATTTTTAAAACTTTACTAATTATTTAAATTATTTTCGGTAATCTTTACTGATCGATCTTCTGTATATATAAAAATCAATATATTTTGTGTGTTATATAAATCGATATGTTAACACTTAGAGAATGAACATAAATTTCAATAAGAGTTATATTTTCAACAGAATCTAAAGACACATATTGATTTTTTTTAATAACATCAGGGGTCACTAAGGACAATTATCGGCTTTCCATAAAATAACTCAAATAAAATAAAATAAAAACCAAATTCATTTAAAAAAAAATTATCCGTTTCATTAAAATGACTATACAAAAAGAAATTCTTAAACATTTTAATAATTATTTCATGTGTATTTTTAAGATTTAAAATAATCAAATGAAAACGAATATTCCAGTATCCGTCAAGCTCATTTACTGTTTTACAGCTGCAGGATCTTTTGTAAGATAAATTCTTCGAACGCTTTCGTTTCTTGTTTGATTATTTTTTTGCGTTATATTTAACTCGCGCTTATAACATCGACTGCTTCTGTTGAATTAAAAATCATATAAATTGCGAGACGTTTTTAAATTAAATTTTCGAACGCGTTAATTTTTTGTTTTATTTCCTTAAATAATATTTTAATTGTCCAACCCCAGGGTAACACAGGAAGCTGTACTAGTTGAATAATATATTTCGAATAAATTACTAGATAAGATAAAAAAAACAGCAAAAACATAGTAAATGTTAAAGTTGAATTTGATGAACTTATAAATAATGATGATGAATTAATTGAGCAGGTGTTTTTAGAGAATATTCGGATGGAATATTTAACATCATTTGATTTGTATACCAGAAGAATACCGACCCAAGACAAGGGAATTTATTTCCCAAAATTAAACAGTTTAGCACCACTTTTATGTCCTCTTACGATTATTAAAATCAAGATATAATGATACTAAACATTGTTTAAAATGGTTATTTCAATTTTCATCAAAATGCTTTACATGTTTGGATTCTAGAAAATGTTCAAAATTTTAAGGACCTAAAGAATAAATTAAAATTTAAGGACTAATAGGTTTTTGACAAAACGAATCATGTATCGTCTCGTAATATCTAAAGTTGGATAATAAAACTGTTTATTTATTTTTATTTTCTTCTGCGTTATTTTTTCCAAACAGTAATCAATATTTCCTAAACAATAACAAAAAGAATTATTCTGTGATGATTCTTATCTCTTTCCCCACTGACCTCTTCAATTTCGAACAATCTTCCGGTCAGTTAGCCGGCTAAAGTCACTGATAGCAAACGACTAAGATATCTGCAAAATTACATTCCATGCATACCCCTTCCACATACCCCGGCTGATACGGTCGCAGTAAATTGTCTCCTTCTTTCGCTCCTCACAAAATATTCCAATGGTCACTTGGAACTACTAACTGACCAATGAGGAGACATTATTAAGAGGACAAACTACAACTGACCAGCGACAACAGTTTCTCTTTAGACACTAGTAACCAAGAGATACCAAGTGACTATAAAACGTTACAAACTCGTAATAGTCGTTTCTAATCTCAGTTTGAGTCAGATACTATAAAATGTACTACAGCTAGTAAGAGCGAATCTAAACAAGACACTTAGAATGTAATATTGATATTGTAGTCCATACAAAGAAGACTGGGGAAACGAATAAAATACATGAAGTGCGAAGTTGCCTGATTAATGTAAATTGTCAAAATAATTAATTACATTACTTAATTTGGTCGAATGTTTTTAAATATGTTCGTCTTCTATCTATATTTTATACACACGACCACCGATCAAAGGAAAATATTAAGTCTATTAAATCTGCAAAATGTATACACAATTAAAAATCTGATTATCTCTCCGCATGGATCTTATATATGTTTTTGGTCGGCTTATAATGAAAAATATTAGACTGGAAAGGGAAGGTTAAAAATGTCTAAAACTATGTTTTTAATGTTTATTTGGGGATTTTAATTTTGATTAATGAGGTTTAATAAGTTCTGACATGAATAAGGACATCGGATCGAAAGTGTTAGTTCTAAATCTGCGGTTTGTTTGGCCTTTAGATCAACCGTTTAAGTGTGATATCGTGACACACATACATACGTGAGGACAACTTTGTGTTACACCCCCCCCCCAAAAAAAAATGCATATATGTATGTATATATATATATATATATATATATATATATATGCTAAAAGTATATCCGTCCCAGGGCGGGTAAAAATACGTATTTATAAATATATACACAGACCTAACTTATATATATATATATATATATATATATATATATATATATATATATATATATATATATATATATATATATATATATATATATACGGGTGTAATGAGTCGAAGGAAAATCCTAAGCACACAAATGGGTGAAAAAAAAAAAAAAAAAAAAAAAAAAAAAAAAAATAATAATAATAATAATAATAATAATGATAATGATAATGATAATGATAATGATAATGATAATAATAATAATAATAATAATAATAATAATAATAATAATCATAATCATAATCATAATCATAATAATAATCATAATAATAATCATAATCATAATAATAATAATCATAATCATAATAATCATAATAATAATAATCATAATAATAATCATAATAATAATCATAATAATAATCATAATAATAATCATAATAATAATAATAAATAACTAAATAAACGTGAAACTTACTATTTCGTGTTAAGTGTATAGGAGCAAGATAAATCCCATTGTTTTGTCTTGTTTTGTTTTTGTTTGTTTTAAGGTATTCTGTAGATAATTTTTTTAACCTTTCCCTTCTTTAAGCCAATATTCCTCAGACCATAAAAAGATATCCTCTTTTATTAATTTTCCCGGACCCCTCCCTTAACTCCATCAATTTCGGACAATACTCACTACTGTCAGCATCACCCGATAGCAGAAACTACCACGACATTTAAATCTGATACCCCTTCCATACACCCGGGCGGCTACGATCGACTTTCATTGCATCCTGTTTTCGTTCTTTACAACTATTACAATGGTCACTTTGAACTAATAATCAACACTAGTAGAATGGAGTAGGTTACTGACAGCGACACCAGTTTCTATCTAGATAGCGAGTGACTAAAACGCTACCAAGTAAAAAAAATAGTTAAACGTCATATGAAAACTTGATCGCAATAAATGACCAATATTGTCTCCTCATTTTCTGTTATTAGACTTGTTGCATGCTGTGCTGTATACGTTACTAGACATTAATTCCCCGAACAGTACAGTTTCGCACTACTTTTATTTCGCCTGACGAAGTTTAAACTTAAGATAAAAAAGATACTAAACCTTATGTCTAGAATCCATCATATGGGTTTGACTCTTCAAAATGTCTAAAATGTTAAGCTTAAGCTTAATTGTTCTTAAGAAGGAATTGAAGTTCAAGGAATCTTGCCTAATTCGTGTCTCATGTATATGGATAACATTCAATGCAAATCTGAAATATTTTAATTTTCAAATTCGAGGTTGTGCCTATATTATGCACCCTTAAACCCATTTAAAATACCGCTAGGAAATATTTGTTAATTGATGTCTAATATCTATTAACATTTCACAAAAAAACCGGAAGTATCTGTTTTTGGTCATTTATTTGTGTGCATCATCATATTTCCGCTATTCCTCCTGCTACTACTACCTTTTTTCTTTAGCATTTCTTCTTTATTTACGTCATTTTTTTATTTACATCGTCTTCTTTGCACCACTACTGCTAACACCCTGTTTGTCTTTTTGTCTATTTCTTCTTTTATTCCGTTATTTATTTATGCGATCGCCACTTATCTCAACCCATATTTCTCTTTTCCAGCCACTTCTCCTCTTATTCGCCATTACGTCACCATTACAACATACAATGTGCAAGCAACAAATCAGATAGTGTTAATACCATATACATGGATTTTTTTATGACTGATAACTTTGTACTCCAACTAGTTTGATTAATTTTATTTTGTTTACATTTTCGTTATTTTCGAATGCATTAATCAATATTTCCAAGACTATAAAGAAAAATTAACTCGTTCTAATCTCTTTGCTTTTACACACCGACACCTTCTATTTCGGACCATGCCCACTATTACTTCCGCAATTCAGTAGACTACAGTCACTAGTACCCAAAGTACTAAGGCATCTGCAAAATTGAAGCATACAACATTTAACAAAATGACTTAATTCAGCATGAAACAACTCATATAGAGATCCACTATGACTATGCAATCCCTACAGCTACATATCTAGAAAACGGAGCTGTTAAACCATGACATCGTAATATGGGACAAAAGGGAGAAAGTAGCAACCCTAGTTGAAGTCAGTGTCCCTAATGATGCAAGATTAAACAGAGCTGAAAGGGAAAAGATTACGAAATACCAAGGTCTTATGTACGACATGAAAAGAAACTGGAATCTTAGGAAAATCTCCATCATACCAGTAATTATAGGAGCAACAAAACTAATGAAAAATAATTTCAAAAGCTATCTGGCGAGTATACCCGGTGAACCGAGTGCAAGAGATATACAAACAATTGCACTTAAAGGGACGGTTAGAATCTGAAAAAGATCTTCAGGCTGGAGTCTCTGAAATAACCGGTGAATGTCTGTAGGTAGGATGCCTCATCTCAAGCAAAAACGGAAAGATAAAAAAGATGATATGCCGTAAAACAAAACAAAATGTTTTATTGAATTCTGTTTTTAGTATCAATCTATTATTAGAAATAGTAAGTTTGTGATATACCGAGTTATATGCCGTTTAGTAATATCTACATTTGCATAAAACAAAGTTCTTAAACAATATTTAGTTATTCTTCGTTATTTTTACTCACGGAATTCAATGTTTCCTCGACTGATTCATGCCTTGTTCACTACTGACCCCTTCCATTTCGGGCAATGTTCTGGTCAGTCAGCCGGCTAAAGCCAATGATAGCACACTACTAAGATATCTGCAAAATCACATTCCATGCATACCCCTTCCATATACCCCTTTTGATACTGTCAGTAAATTGTCTTTTTCTGCTTTCGCTTCTCACCAAATATTCTAATGGTCACTTTGAACTAACTGACCAATGAGGACAACATTAGTAGGAGGGATAACTACACCAGACCAGCGACAACAATGTATATCTAAACACTAGTAACCAAGAGATACCAAGTGACTAAAACGTGACTAATTTCATACTAACATAATAATCGTTGTAATCACAGTTTTAGGTCAGATATATATATATATATATATATATATATATATATATATATATATATATATATATATATATATATATATCAATATATATATATATATATATATATATATATATATATATATATATATATATATATAGAAAAGTTTGAATTACATACAAGACACCATCCTCAAGTGTCTTCTATCTTTCTGTACAAGGGTTTGTCAGGACAACCTGAAATTAGGATACAAGTAAACCCTGAGCAAATATTCAAAATAACATCCGAAGCTCAAATAAGATGCTCTCGACACGGCTATACACTGGCTCATACGAGGAATGGTGCATCTTCTCCAAATCATGTTACGTCAAGTAACAGCACTTAGCTGCATACTCTACCAGACTTGATAGATTCTTGCCGTGGAATCTGGTAAGATCATGATACCACAAGAAATATTAACTATAACATAATCACCTGGTCTATTGGGGAGAGGAAAATTAATGTTCTTAACTTCTTTACCAACTCAACGTTTCACATGTAAAAGAGAATTTAAATGGAATATGTATGTATCTCATATAGATATCAAGTGTTAGCCCCAGGAAAGGGTCCCTTGATTTCTGAGAACTTCGACTGAAGTAAAATGAAACAAAAGAGAATGTATATATTTAAATATGAATTTTATAACAGTAACGTTTTTGTAATAGCTCAATAGTGTAGAGCTAAAAGTGTAATACTATTTTGATGTAAACAAAGTTAGGGAACTCATTTTCATAAATTCATGAAAATTAAATTTATTTGCATGCAATTGTTTCTGCCTACCTCGGTAGCATTCATCTTCGAGATATACAGGATGTTAAAAATGTTAAAAAAACACCAATTATTTGTAGGAGGCTTTAATCAGTGATCATAAAATGTTCACCCTCAGGCTGGAAAGAAAAACTGAAGTGCATTCAGTATTTATTTATTCATTTTTTTTTTGTTTTGTTTTTCTATATATTATTTTTCTATATTATATATTTTTTTAATTTTTCATAAACTTTTCGATTTTTCAAATCATATTATACGCTGTCAAAAATCTGTAGACATCAAATTCACATCTAAATGGTCGAATCGTGGTATATTCGTACCATGTGCGTTAATTTTCCATTCGTGTGACTATAATAAAATCCGTTCAAAATTCATACAAACTATTTTCACTAATGGTCGGTGTCTAGGTTGAGACCTTGTTTTTCTTTCTTCTCGACCTTAATACTTCATTCTAACTCCTTTTATCATGTTCTCCGAAATCAAGGGAGGAGCGAGAGCGCTCTATCCCTTAATAGACTTCAAAAACGGCCTATGCTAGAAATCTCATTTCTTCGATCAATCATAACTCAAAAACCTATAAACCAAATTAGTTAAAATTTTGCACAATTTTTTTTTTTTTTGCTAGGTTCTATAAGTGTGTAGAATTTCAGCATCATTAGTCAAGGCAACCCAGAGATCCAGAAAGGGCAAACATGATTTTGTGTTATCCGTGTGTACGTACGTACGTATGTGCCACCCTGTATCTCATCAACTATTTGATGGATTCAGCTGATTTTTGGTACAGATAGAGGTTCTAGGGTCTAGTTGATGGTATTTTAATTTCAGTTTACCATATACCTTAGTTTTCAGGAAAATTTAAAAAAAACTTAAAAATGACCATTGTATTGAGGCATAGCCTTACAAAAGTAGTTACATTCCATGATAAATGCCAGTATACTGAAATCATATGCCCTTAATAGGGTTAAGATTAAAATTCATATACACTAAATGTACAAAAGCAAGGAAATTCCCAAATGTTTACACTTTTATTGTCATTAAGGGTATGCGAGCACAACAGGGCTATGTATTTTACTGGTAGGAATTTTTCTTCAGCGCACCTTACACACTTCATTCACTCATGCATAGAGATTTATACTGTAGTGATGTGATAATAAAATGGTTTGGTTGATATGTAGTCATACCCTTAATGACAATAAAAGTGTAAAAATTTGGGAATTTCCTTGCTTTTGTACATTTAGTGTATATGAATGTTCATCTTAACCCTATTAAGGGCATATGATTTCAGTATACTGGTATTTTTCATGGAATATACTTAAAGTTCTTCGTTACCACGTGTTTATAAATGTCACGTGCTTATCTAACTTCCTGTCTGGAATTGTAAACAAACATTTGGTATCAATACGATGTAGTCCTTGATTTATATTCTATCTATGATTCTAAGCTTACTCTCAGCCAACCAAAATACATAATAACGATACAGTTATGCAGATTGATATCTGTCTATTTCTTTCTTAATGAAAGTTTGAATTACATACGAGACACCATCATTAAGTGTATTCGATCTCTCTGTACAAGAAATATGAACGTTTTAGTCGCGTGTAGTTCCTAGTCTTTTCATCAATGACCTTCTTTTTATTTAATGGATCAACCAAATCTCTGTTATGATGTCCTCTTTAATTAAAAATAAATTACTCTTTTTATCTGATTTTTACTTATATTAGTATTTTTTGTTTATTTTCGCCTTCATCATATATTTAGTCTAACAACTAGAATATACTGTATTCTTGAAGTGCATATTATGTTAGTATCATGTTCATTTATTTATTTATTAATGTATTTATTTATTTATGTATTATTTTCCTAAAAGCGACGTTTCGTATCTTATTTACTATTCTCGGTTTTATAATTATGATACATTCATGATCTAAACTCTGTTCAATCTAATGCTTACTTAATTTTGTCTGTGTCAAAAAAGACAAACGTAAAATAAAATTCGGAAATACAGAAAAAAATAACAGCAAAGAAATCGAATTACACGGCATTTACTATTTATAATATATATATATATATATATATATATATATATATATATATATATATATATATATATATATATAGAGAGAGAGAGAGAGAGAGAGAGATAGATAGATAGATAGATAGATAGATAGATAGATAGATAGATAGATAGATAGATAGATAGATACAAGAAATGAGAGTGCCTGAAAGTTCACCCCGGTTATGAAACGAAAGAGTCTCTGCGAAGCTTAATTGCCATACATATATTTTCATAACTTACTATACACACACACATATATATATATATATATATATATATAAATTTGATGATATATTCGTTATATATATATATAGATAAATATATATATATATATATATATATATTTTTATGTATATTGGATATATATATATATATATATATATATATATATATATTGAATATATATATGCATATATATATATATATATATATATATATATATATATATATTGGACATATATATGTATATATGTATATATATATATTTATATTTGATATATATATATGTATGTGATGTATATATATATATGTTTATATTAAATATATATAGATATATACATTGGATTTATATATATATGTATATTGGATATATATATATATATATGTATGTGATGTGTATATATATATGTGTATATTAACTATATATATATATATACATATATATATATATGATGTGTATATATATGTGTATATTAACTATATATACATATATACATATATACATATATATATATATATATATATATATTAGGGTAGGTCGATTTTACACTTTTTTTTAAATATTAAAAAAAGGCACGTACCGAAAGTTGTATATAGACCTATTAAATACTCATGCAAAAAATTAGATCAAAAACTTCAGCGGTTTTTTGAGCGTTTGGTATCAAAGATCGTAGACAAGAATATACTGAAAATTCCTCGTTTTTGCAAGATTTGCTTGAATATTGGTGTGAAAACCAAATAATTTTAGCATTTAAAATCAGGGAATGTCCTTTTATTTTATAAAAATGATATGAATTAAAAGAAATCTTCAAACTGAAAATGTGCCCCCCCCCTCATTTTCAGTATCTGCTTTTGTAAACTACCTTTTAACGTTATGAATTAAACAGTAATATTTGAATACCTAAAAAAATGATTTTTTTCTGTTATAAGTGAAAATATAACAAGCAAAGAAATAAGGAAAAACCTAACACTATTTTAATGGAGCTTAATATAGAGAGTCAAATTGCTCCATATAAGACCCCTTAGACAAAAATGCTGGTCTCAATTTCTGACTCAAACCTTTGGCTGTAATGTGTTGATGCCTTGCTTCAAAACCATATACAGTTTGTGAAGCTTCTGCTATTAACTTAACTGCCGTTCCACACCCTGAGAATGTGAGGGCAAATCTGGCAAGTCAAGCTTGGTTCCATTCATCAACGATTCTCGAAGTTCAGATTCAGTAAAATCTTCCGTCATTGGTGGTTCAAAAATGCCGCATAATTTTAAATCTATTAATTGTGTCCAATGTGTGGCATTAAAATTAATAGGTAGTATTCTTTTTAATCTTTTTCTGGTTGACTGCTCACTCCTGAAAGAACAAATTAATTAATTGAATTATTAAAAAATTCCAATCTGTACTGCTTTAATAATTATGGTGAAATTAGATAAAATCTTTAAAAATCATTCTATAAATTGGAATAAATAATTGAGTCAGAGATATATGAATAAATATTACTTACCTAATGGCCAAAATTCTTTTTAAAGCTTCTTCTCTTACTTCAATCTCTTCAGATTTAACCATGGAATATAGAAAGTTTTCAGGCAGTAAACAAAATGTATTACCTTGTATATTTCTAAATGTGATATCTTGGATTTCCTGAGGCTGCTCCTTAATCCTCTGGATCATATTAAAAATGTGCACTTACTGATTATGGAATTTACTATTTCTTTTAATTTCAAACCAAGAAGTGGCATACACATTTACAATAAAATTTACTACATAGTGTAGTTTTGTTGTGTGCCTTTGTGGGTATGCACCACGAGTCCATAAACACATGAGCCTGATGGCCAAAGTTAACCATCTTGCTTGGTTTAAAGGACCAATTTTCCAGGAGGCATATCTAGAGTCAACCTTACCTCTACAAATACCTACTGTGTATTCATAAAGGAGTCTTTGGTCAGAACTAAGATCATGTATTTCATCAATTTTAAAAATTGACTCTAGAGGATTGCTAATAGTGGAAAATGATATTTGGGGTAAATCATGGCAATCATTTGAGCATAATTTCCCCAGAGGGCTACTGAATGTTGTAGGGCCCTTTGCGCAACCATCTATGTTTTTAAAAAGGGCTCTGAAAGGTAGTTCATTATGATGCAAAGAGCAACCAATTGTGTGAAGATTTTTAAAAAGTTTTTTTTCTAAAATTGCAACCATTCCACCTTCGCAACCTGTGTTGGTATTAGTGTTGTCAACAAGTATAGCCTTGATACTGTTCTCACTGTGGAATTCATGCAAAACATCCACCACTTGATCTGCATGAACAGCACCTGTTGCACCACTATTAGGAAGAACTCTATGTGTCAGATATTTACTTTCACATGGTGTTTCTTTTGTAAAAGTTAAATGGTGTTCTGGTTCCTTAGTTTTTTTCATAATTATCTGTCTATTTTCATCCACAATTTCCTTATACATCAATGTGTCCTTATCCATTCTCCCATCAACTCCAATACATATATTTTAGGTGGGGTAAAACCCCCTGGCTGAAATAGTTTTATTTATCTACCTCCAACAAGGTAAGATGTGACACAAGGTCAGGAAAGTGGGATTAGATAAGCCTGCGCTATAGAGGTGAGCACTCTGGCCATTAAAAAATTGACTGGGCAGCCCCGTCGGCATTCCCCTGTAGGGGCGCCTCAGACAGCAATAAACTTACTCCTCCCCAAAGAGGGAAGGCAAA
>OY744534.1:67592509-67600009 GCA_963556195.1 Sepiola atlantica
ATGGGTTCCGTCACCTTTTTTAACCCATTGTCATGAAACTTAATGGAACTAAATATAGCCAATACTAATACCCTCACACCTAGCAGATGTGTTCCAAAATTCTTGATGACGGTTTAATAGTTTAGGAGTGAATCCGCTACATACAAATATATACACAAATACGAATACCTAACTTTATATAAATAGATATATAAATACAACTTTGATAATCTAATTTGCTTCGTTAAATTTATAGTTCAGATGTTTGAACGAATGAGACGAGAAGTGGAAGAAGGAGGGGAATATGTGGATGTATTTAATACACAAATCTTATAATCCGAAACCTGTTCGTCCAACCTATGTAGAAGGATAATATTTCCATTTTGTCTTCAATCACACTCCAAAATAAATTTAGTATTATATTAATTGAGTTGGGACCCGAGCCTAGAAATGATGTTTACAATAGGAAATAATATGTACAAAAAATATTGTAAATACTAATCTTTTATAAATAGTTATTCAATCTCTTAAAATCTAATACATTTTTCGGTAAATTACGAATGAAAGAAAATGTCGTGAACCTTCCCATAAATAAGCAGACTTAGTTCATTACATTGATCAATTCTGGCTGACGATCGTCTCATCCCTGTTAACTCTTATCCTCAAGTGGCGCTTGGCCTTGATAAGTAGTGACTACAAAATTAAAATAATGTACTTTAAAATATATAGCAATTTGCATTCACAGTCAGCTCAGAGCAGTAAATGCGTACACGAATGCACAATTTACCAACGTTGACCCGACGGGTCACGGGTCGTCTAGTACATAACCAACGTTTGAAGATAAATTAGAAGCATTCACTACTTATTTGTTTTTTGGGGGCTTTTTGACAAACGAGTCGCGGCTTATCACACACCAAAAGCCACTCGAGGATAAGGGTTATTGAATTAAACAGGTACACAGTGAAACACCAAGGGGGTTAGCAACGATGGTTGTAACTGGTCAGAAATTGAGGATTTAAGAGGACGGCTAAGCAAAGATTCGCTTACATTGGACTTGAAAACGAAAATGTTATAGTCAGCCGGGATGCAGCCCCGTGGTACTGTGTTCCATAGACAAGCAGTTCTACGAAAGAAACATTGCTCATAGAAGTTCCGCTTAGTTCTAGGTACACGGAAGGAGAAAGGGAATTTTTTTGATAATGGTTGTAGATAGACGAGTTTTTGTTGTAAATGTTTTACAGAAAAGGCTCATAGATGGAAGCTTAATTGTATATTTTCTAAACATTTTTAATGAGCGGATAAATATCGAATTTATTTCGTTGATATATATATATATATATATATATATATATATATATATATATATATATATATATATATATATATATGTATATATATATATATATATATATATATATATAGTAAGCTATAAAAATATATTTATTCCTTTTAGCCTGAAGATTCCCCCTGGGGATGAAACACTGGAGCCTCTGTGTAGCCTAATTGCCATAAATATATTTTCATAGCTTACTACCTAGCTCTACTTACATATCGAGCACTGTTGAAGTAAATACTGAAAATTGAAACATAAAAAAATATATCTCCTTATAAAATGTTATGATGATACATGAAATAGTAATATATATATATATATATATATATATATATATATATATATATATATATATATATATATATTACTAACATGCAAACACTTATCATGGTCAGGAGGCCATTCAAGAATAAGGGTTTAAGAGATCGTCTATTGGACGAAGATCGTCCCCACGAGGGGACCGGAAACAATGGGTGGGATGGGCAGAGAATTACATAAGAAGCATTGATCATCCAATAGGACGGCTCAACAATTTTTTGTTTACATTGTTTGTTCACATCAGACTTGAAGACGACCATGCTGTAGTCAGTTCGGAAGCAGACTCATGTTTTTTTTATTCCACAGATCGGATGATCTAGGAAAGAAACTTTTTCTGTGGAAGTTCCGTGTTTTATTTTATAGAGTGAGAGAGAAAGGAGAGTTATTTACTGTGGTTGTAGCTAGACCAGTTCCTGCTGCTGATTTCTTAGGGAGAGGCACCAAGGAGTTGAGCTTAGTCAAGCGAGAGAGAGAGAGAGAGAGAGAGAGAGAGGGGGGGGGGAGAGAGAGAGAGATAAAGAGATACCGAGAGAGATGGGCAGAAAGACAGAATTCCTTTTATGAAGCAACATGATATTTTTCTATTTTTTTAAACTTGATTGATACTTTTATTGGCATTGGTTTCACCGTTTGCTTTTTATAGTCAGGTACTCACTGAAGAGACCACGTGAAGGTTTTCAACATCCATAGTATGAATTCTTCCATGGATCCAACTAAACAATCCGCGGCGGTGTCCACTTCACCAACGCCACCTTCCTCCTTTCTACTGTTCTTTTTAATTTTGTTTTCCAGCTTCGATAATTTGCTTTCTATTCAGCCTCCCTGTAGGCAATTTATTTTCCCCTCATATTTCGCCATCCCCCACTCGCTGACCTATTCCCGAATGACCAGTGTCCACTCTTGTTTGTAGTGACGACCAATGCTGAACACAACCCTCCACCCTCACAGTTACTAAATTCAAAGAAATACGCACATTTCGTTTGATCCACCCACCAAAGATAAAAACAAACAAATCCACGTAATGGTCAGTTTGAACAATTGACTGACCAATGAGTAATCAACGGTTAGTGGAAAGTATTCGCCTTGGTAGCGACACCAGTTTCTTAGAACACACTAGTGTACCAACTTGATACTAAGTGACTAAGATACTAATCAAGTCTTTGAAAATCGTTCCCATCTGAAGTTTAGTTCGATCAGTAATCAGAGATTCTGTGATATTATCTTCTTCTTTGTCCTCCATTTTATACAAGCATTGTCTTTTACTAAAAACAAATTCGACAGTCAAACGACTTACAATAGTTTAACCTTAAACGTGCAATTGTATCTTCTTTCAACGGTTCGTATATTAATTATGCATTTTGATAATTTATCTCTCTTGAATAATTTATCGGTATTTAATGTTAGGAATTTATTTATTCATTTATTTATTTTATTTATATTTATTTTATTTATTTAGCTATTTATTTTATTTGATTGTATTTTATTTAGTTAGTTAGTAATTTTTAACCTCTTTTCGATATAAAAAAAGGTGTTCATACAACAAAGACGTGAGACGCTCAGCCGTCAAAAAAAATTAACAAACAGACGAGACGCTGAGTCATCAAACGACACGTGAGACACTAAACCGTTTAACAGTCAGTTGTTTTGATTTCATTGAACAGTTCATTAGATTAGAATTCGATTCAGATAATAAAGCCTCACATCAGTGAATGGAGGAGAAGGGCGACACGCGATAACACCGTCGAGCGGAAGGCCCCGAAACAGTGCGTATTCTCTCCTGATGATCCGACATTGTCTGGAGGTCAAAATTAGATATTCCACAAGTAAAACAGCCGAGGAAAATATATATACAAGCCTACAAGATAAGCTGTTTCTTCCAAACAACAATATCGGCTGTTGCTCACTCGCTTCATAGCGAGTTGCTGCTACTGTTCCCGTTGCTAGTTTCATTCCTACAGCTAAATCATGTTGAAACATCAACAAATCAGCAACGTACTTAGATTGATGACTGCTTGTAAAAAACAATTGCTTTAAATTTAGAAAATAAAGAAGTTCTGTATATTCTTATTAAACGAAAAAAAAACGAATCGCATACTTTCTCCGGAGAGCATCGCCACATGATTAAGAACAGTAAAATTGCAACAAAATGTTAAGGTAAATCACATCATATATATATATATATATATATATATATATATATATATATATATATATATATATATATATATTCATCCAGATATGGTAAACACCCACAAGATAAAAATCCAAAGAATTTCAGCCTAGCGTATAAAGAGTGCTCAATATCAAATAGCGCTTTTACATATATAATTATTTTTATTTATACATACATGTACATAATCTGCGACACTGGCATGTCGATGTTATCGATCAACAGCTGTTAACAGCTGAGATCTCACCAGGCCGAATAAAAAATATTATCCCTCCCTTAGGTCATATTTGGAAAGAATGCAATTGGAAGAAAAGAAAAGAAAACGAAATTCAAAATTACAGGATTGAATGGTCACGTGATCAGATTTGAAACCATCGAAAATCACATGTAATGTAAACTCATGTTGTGAATTAAGAGAAGAAAAGAAAAGTACATATCGTGGTACATTTTAACGGGGAGTTAATGTATGGATGTGTGTTAAGATTTACTTTTGCGTGTGGTTAAATGTTAATATATATATATATATATATATATATATATATATATATATATATATATATATATATATATATATATATTTATATATATTTATATTTATATATATATACTTAGGTAGCAAGTCATTATCTAAGCAAGCATTGTTGAACGTCACTGAACTTTCCCGTTTGTAAATCTTCTTCGTGAGGTTCTCAAACCGTCGAGCTATCCTTCTGGTTTCAGGTGGCAATCCGTAGAGTATTTCCCCGATTGTTCTTAATTCGGCCATTTTTTTCGAGGGCTTTCGATTTTCTTAGTCGTCTTCAGGATTTGTTTTTTTTTTTTTAATAAGAAGACTTGAGTTAATGTTTTATAGGTATTCGCCCCTAACGATACCTATAAAACATAGGCTATAGAACATTTAAGAGGATTCAATTCGATTTACAGAACGATATTTTTTCTTAGTTGAAATTAAAATCGTCATCTTTGCTATCAGATTGCAATACTTATAAGGGAGCAAATATATATATATATATATATATATATATATATATATATATATATATATATGAGTGGGGGACCTCTTTTATAAAACACCTTAAAAAGGTATTAACCGTAAAACCGAATCCAACTCTTGCTTTTGACCCTCGTTGTCAGTGTCCCTGCCATTATTCTAGATTGCCTGACGACATTTACTGTGTCCACTGAGTAGTTTAACCGCAAAATGTAGCGACACTAATAGTTACCAATCGGGCCTGGGAGGATTACGAATAGTCGAATAAATGTAATTAAGAAAAGCACTTAGAGAGAAATGAACCGACGAAGAAGTGTCGGTGTGATTATTTTGTTAACCAATAAACCAAATTAGGAGAAAATCTGTTTCCTTTTGAAATTCATTTCTCACTTAAGGACTACATTCTGAATTTTGGTGTTGGTAATTGTGATCTAATATCCGTTTGCGCTGTTATTGAATAGGGGGCTTTGCGGTCAATGTTGTTTACGTCGAGTCTGAGTTGGTCCGAGAAGTTTAGTACGGGACGGATGTAGTTAGTGAATAAGAATTGGTATTACCAAGTACTAGTGACTAGTTAACAGACATGTTTTAATTTGAAGCTGAACTTCTTTTTTTTTTAGAAAGGAGAATTACGAGTAACTTAGTAATTTAAATTTAGCACCACATGCTAAAACATTCGATGTGCAACCAACCAACCAACCAACCTTCTATTAATTGTACGATTGTACTCAAATGCGTAAATCAAGAGGTAGTGTACTATATGTTCTGTTGTCATGGTGCAATCCTCCAAGGCATAAACAATAAACCCTTCCCTGGAGTGGGGTAGTGCCAAATCTGTTCCGTTTTCATGAGACTATAGTAAGAGACATTAACTATTCCTTATTGCGTAGTTTAGTATATGTTCCTTTTTAGGGGTGTGATAGCGTACAGCAACAAAAAATTGTCACAATCTGTTTTTTTATTAGCAAATGCAACACCTACCGTATATATACTAGCAAAATTATTACAGGACATATAATTTCTAGTAATATGTATTACTAATAGATCCAGCTTCAGACAGACAGATACCAAATCTCCATTAGTAATAGAAGTAATAGTATAGTTTTTTCTTCAGACAGACAGATACCAAATCACCATTAATAATAGAAGTAAATTAGTACAATTAATAGAAGTAATAGTATAGATTCGGCTTCAAACAGACAACTACCAAATCCCCATTACTAATAGAAGTACAAGGGTACAATTAATAGAAGTAATAGTATAGATTCGGCTTCAGACAGACACATACCACATCTCTATTACTAATAGAAGTACATTAGTGCAATTAATAGAAGTAATAGCATAGTTTAGGCTTCAGACAGACTGATACCAAATCTCCATTAGTAATAGAAGTACAATGGTACAATTAATATAAATAATAATATAGTTTCGGCTTCAAACATACAGATACCAAATCTCTATTAGTAATAGATTAAAAAATGCATTGTAGCTCAATTATATTTCACCTTTAGCGTTTGATATTCCCGAAATGGGGGCGGTGCCTCCTACGTAATTATAAAAAATAGTCTTAGATTAGTACTAGCCTGGTGTCGCTATTCTAGCTGCATACAAGTTTTATTTACTCCTCCCCAGGAGTTAGGCACAAGGCCAGTTTTATCTTACTTCCACAAGTAAGATGTGACCCAAGATCGGGTCGAGAAAGTGGGGTTTGAAAAGCCAGCGCTCGAGAGGTGAGCACTCTGGCCATTTAAAAATTGCCTGGGCAGCCCCGTCGGCATTCCCCGGTAGGGGCGCCTCAAGCAGTAAGCAATAAACTTACTCCTCCCCAAAGAGAGGAGGCGAAGCCTGGGAGGGTGGACCTCCTAAAACTGCACAGGACAAACCCACAGACAGGTGGAATCAAGCCCCGAAGGACAAGACGACATCCGTCTATAGGGTGCAGTATCCATCGGAACAGATACTACACTTACTTCCTAGCGTGCATACAAGTACTGATCAATAGCTGACCACTGGCTATTAAGCAGGGTAGACTGACGATTTCATGCGCGTGTAAAATATGTGTGGAAATGGAATAGGAAAGGAATGCGGTGTTGGTGACTATATTATTAGTAATACTATGAATGGTCAAGGCTTTAGTTGTTGGAAGCTTTACTGGACACTGACACAGGGAAAAGGTCATTGATTCTGACTGAGAAAGGAAAGCGGACGTATTATCTCGAAGATTATTGATAGGGAATATGCAAGAAAGGAATAAGCCTCTGAAGTAATTACCAACTAATATTAGATTGTAGTTAAATACATGTATCCTATCGTGTCTTAGCTTATTTATTTGGGAGGTGAATTATGTAAAAAATTGAAAGAGAAAGAAAGGGTTTGGTTTGGTTTGTTTTACGGCATATCAACCTCTTATGGGTCATTTAATGTCGAAACATTAGTTGTAGTATGGTGAAAAGTTTTAATGCGTCAAATTCTTTAATATGTTCAACTATATATTCATTGTGCTTGATTTAGTTTGGTTGTTTTACGGCGTATCAACCATTGTCGGCTTATTTAATGCCGAATTGCGTCATTTTGGTGACACTTTTTATGCTTAAAGTTC
The DNA here is from genome assembly GCA_963556195.1 of Sepiola atlantica. Classification (NCBI taxonomy): domain Eukaryota; kingdom Metazoa; phylum Mollusca; class Cephalopoda; order Sepiida; family Sepiolidae; genus Sepiola; species Sepiola atlantica. Next base: position 67,599,900 of record OY744534.1, read on the forward strand.
TGTATATGTTCAAGTAGTCATTCATGATGGTTGGTTAAATGAAAGGAGGAAGGGAGTAAGGGGAGGATGGGGAAGGGTGAAGGTGAGAGAAAGAGAAGTGAAGAGAAACG
>OY744534.1:67605009-67625009 GCA_963556195.1 Sepiola atlantica
TTGAGATATATACTTTTTTGCACAATGCCGGAACGTGGGCAATAAAGTCAGCGCACAAAAATAGACTAGGTAGCCACATTAGTATTTCCAGTAGGGGTGGGCTCAGGGGATTGGCAATAAGCTAACCTCTTCTCAAAAGAAGAAGGTAAAGCCCGGGAGCGTATTCATCCTAGAACTGACTAAGACCAGAACTCATTCCGAGAAACGAAGACTTGTTCACTGGTTAGACAGTGCCTCCTTGTAAGAATGGTGCCAAATACATTACTTCGGCTTGTATGAACGCAGCTGGCGAATCAAACATCATGAATGGTGAACAACCGACTCAATTGGTCTAATGGATACTGCTGTGGACTATGGAATCTTGCGTGCCGAATTTTAATCCTACCAGATATATTTTGAGCATCACAAATACCGCTTCCCCATTAAAGTCCAACACTTCCTCACTGTGGGTAGTTGCAACGTGGTTGTGCCAGAACTACTAGGCTAACAGGGTTCTGGGGAAAATCCAGGAGGAATCGTCATCAAGATCCGTCGTCTTCTGATCGTCTCTGCCTTTGCCCGTGGTAAGCAAAGGTGTGTCAGGCGCGGAATCGCAAATTAATGTAATAGTTGCATCGTTTTTTCTGTCCTATTTATTAGTGTGTGCTGGGTCAAACCTGCCACGACTTCGCATGCAACAGCTGAACCTTGCTTTTTTCGGTCTCAGAAGTAAACATCTGCAACCTTGCAGTTTAACGAACAGCTGCAACCAATGAAGAAAATGTCATGTAGACAAGACAATCATGAGGTACGATTTTCGTGAAGTCCGACTCGCATAACAACAACAACAGCAACAACAACAACAACAATCACTAATGCCGTTGAAAAAGGCTATGAGTAAAATTACAACGTGTGTTCAATAAATCGTATACAATTATCATTTAGTGTAGGTAATGGATAACTCAAAAGATTTTATCGCTCTTATTTTTTTCCCAACGCTGGAAGATGTGACACAAGGCCGGTAAAGTGGGAGATTAAAAAAATATAGTGCACCACAAGAATAGTGAACACACATCCCGCAAAAAATACTCTGAGCAGCCTCGTCAGCATTTCTCGGCAAGGGCGACCCAGGCGATTCGCATAAAGCAACTTCTTTATCATAGAGAGAAAATAAATCCTGGGAGCCCCTCTGGGACTAAACAGGACCATACCTAACCACGACAGAACAGGGTCAGCCGATTACACAGCAGCGCACCCTTCGTCGAACTGATTGTCGAGGACGTATCGTCTACTAGCATGAAACCAACGAACCTTTTGAGCCCAAAAGATGGATATAAAACATCTATTCAATAAATGCATAACTTAACATTTAAAAAATCTGAATGTTTAATTTGAATTTAAAAGTTTATAAAAACCTTTTTCAACCACCAAATTTAAAAAACCTTTAATCAGAACATTGGGAAGTTTCATCGGATATCCCGATGGCTTACAGACCGAGAGCAGGCTCAAGACGTTCTCTTTAAAATGGCGATGGAAGGGTGCTTGTAGAAATAAACCTTTAACGATGGTCTCTGGTGTGGCGCATCATTAAAAGACCAGGGCGGTTGAGGAAGTCGCGCGTAGCGGGGCCAATCGCTCTACTAGTCTCCACGACGATCGGTTCGCTAGAAAATATACACAAACAAACCAAACTTAATCAACAGACTTCTTCCGTTCTGACGCGATTGACAAAAGATTCAACATTTATGTCGAGAATGTTTTTCGAAAGTCATTTCCAAACTAATTTTTCAAATCTATAAATGATTTACGTGATCAAAATTCAAGAATGTACATTTGTAATTGGTAGGGGTGAAAAACGAAGAAAGCCAGATAAGAAACGTTAAACAAAGAATGTTCTACCCTGGACTTGATTGGTTTTGTATCCATTTATTACGGCATGTCGGCCCTTTTTATTATTTACCTGTAGCTTTGGTATTTTTAATACTAAATTAAATAGGCATCTCCCGCCTTTTTTTTTACTTTTGTTCATTTCAAACAAGACACAATGCCACTGAGACGAAAGAGTCTACTGTGAATTTGGGGTATCCTAAGTAAGGGTACAGGAAGAGCTTGTGCACATTACATTTAAACTTATGCATGTTTGTACAGTAAGGGAAACAGGAAGCAGGAAGAAAATTCCAAAGGATCAGCAGTTCTAGAAAAAGAGTGGAAAGCCCTCCAGCATTTTGGGATTTCTTCAGTGAAGGAGTGGGTTCTTGTTAGCTATTTACATCAACTGGATTCATACCTTGTCTGGGGCGATTTCCATTTAAAAAAAAACGAAACCACCTCTACAATTATGAAGTATTCATTGATTTGTTCAGTTTATTAGTTTTACGGCATATGAAGTTTGTGTGGATTATTTCATACCGAAACGAAATACTTATTTTAAACGATCCCTGATAGGTTCTTTGTGTCCGTTTGATGATATATCAATCCTTTACAGGGCGTACCCTACCAAAACGCATTCCCACCATAAAAGATTTGTTGATTGGCTCAATTTATCCGTTTACGGCATATCAACCCTTTGTGTCTAATGTTGAAACAGAGCACCTCTTGTAAACGATTGATTGGTTGATCTTGTTTATCTTTTTAACGGCATATCAACTTTTTTAGGGCAATTAACTGCTCGAACAGAATACCCATTTTGAACAAGTTTTTAGTTAAGCAGTTCTTACAGTTTCCTGATAACTGTCCATTTTCCATGGGATACCTAAATTGAATTTCATTATGTGCTGTCAACATCGTGTTTGCATTTGTCACTGTCCTTCTCTTTCCCCAAGGACACTGTCCACTACCGTTTTCAATAAACACGGACTTGACCAATCATAGTATAAACACCCGCTTGCATTATTGTCCCCTTTCACTACTCCATTCCAATCTTTGCTCCATCTTTCTGTAATTGTCACTCTAGCAGACTAAATGGTCAGTGTCCGATGAGATTGATAAATTGATAGAATAGTGACACCAGTGTGATACTAAATACTTGTCACTGACTAACACTGACCAATAGGTACAGTCCTTGTTATGACTAAAATTCGCCCGAGATTTAAGATTTTAGGAGTGTACGCTACCCCTTAATTGACATTATTTAATGTTTATTTTGATCCGGAGAGCTTGTACTTGCCAGGGTCCCATCTATGAGTCAAATAGAAAGTGTCTATGGGCTAAACACGGAATAGTCTCCAACAGCATTGACCAAGGTATCTAACACCAGCTTCCAACCTCAATATCCATCATTCCCATCCCTTTCTATCTTTTTCCCCGCCTACCTTATTTATAAATTCTATAAAACTATTAAAGCTCTCTAAACACTTAAATGTTCTCGGTATGACAAAAAAACTGAACCCGCTGATGACCCCGAATTTGAGAATTTTCGGAAGTCACCCCTTAGTAGACATTTGACCCGCTTTGACTCTGTTAAAGGTCACATCTTTGACCTGTTACGGTCCCATCTATTAATTAAAGAGTATATATTATTTATAAACTATTTGTTTCGAAAATATACTCTTACAAAACAAATCAATCTAACAATCGCATACAAAACGTTCTTTTACAACATATAAAGATATATAGAATGGTTAGGGTTAGGGTTAGGGTTACCAAAATGGCATTAACTAAACCAAAACGTGTTGATATGCCGTAAACTAAAACAAATACTCAATAATAACAATAGTTTATTAAAAACAAATGTTGCTAACAATTGATATTTGAAGATGAGGTTATTACTAGGAGAAAAGGGATTTATTTTGTCTCTGATTGAATATATACCTGCATTCAGCCGTGGTGAGTTGAGCCGGTTCCAAGAGTCAAATTATAAGTGTGTGGAATAAGAGTCTATATTCGTACGCCGCTATACGAATTCGGCGACTGGAACTCTTACAGTAACCAGAGGGGGGGGGTGACGGTGGTTAAGTGGATATCGACACGGACTGAAGACCTGGGTGTTCCAAGTTCGAATCCAATCGGTTCCACAGTACTACTTTCACTTGGGCATGTTGGCAACCTTCTCGTGGTCATTCTCGTAAGTACCCGATGTCTTTCCAGAAAGATTTCTAACTAGAAAAACATCGGGGAAACTAATGCCAACACCAGAATCATCTGATTCACACGAAAGATGAAGAAGTAATCAGAGGGAAGCAGGATACATCTGATTTTGACCAGGGTCAACATCGCTTGAACTTTAGTCGTCTAACGATAACTGACGTGTCACCGTGAGTATAACCTCTTCTTTTCAGATATTTTATTTGTTTTCGATTCATTCTTAAACTTTCTTCTGAATTCCTCCAACGTCCTGGCAACCGTTTTATTGTTTAAAAATCTTAAAGCATTATGTAGCTGGTATATATGAATCCCGCCATTTTGGATTGTGTACGGAGGGCACTTGGGCCTATTTTTAGGAATTCTGATACTATTATTAAATTAGACATCTAAAGGGTCCCTTGTGCCACATTCGGTCCAATTCGAACTAATAATACAGGAAGATATACATGATAATTAGACGTTATATTATTAATAGTGGTACTATAAGTAGTAGTAGTAGTACTAATAGCAGTACTAATAGTAGTAGTAATAGTAGTAGTAATAGTAGTAGTAGTAGTAGTAGTAGTAGTAGTAGCAGTAGAAGTATACATTTTTCTATAACACACTCGTTGTATCGCGGCGGCATTATACAAAATTTGGTGGAAATCTGAGCAATATATTCGACTCATAAATGTTTAGATATATATCATTAAATATTTCCTTTCAATCTCAGAAAATAATGGTTACTTCCTGTGAAGGTGCCTGAGCGGATAGTCTATAGTGAAGCAAGGTTTGCACAATCACTGCGCATTCTCTGAATCACATTGCTTGAGTCTTGTGACAAGGAGGTACAACATGACTGAAAAAAATGCCACGATGAGTTTTATTAGTGTTTCTATTATTATGATTAGTAGTAGTAGTAGTAGTAGTCGAATATGTCGTAGCTGTAGTAAGATCATAAGTTGTGTTATTTAAGAAATAGACCAGATTACATGTGACGTTTAGGTTATAACCACTACCAATATTTATTGTTACATTCATGAACCTTGACATATTTGTTAGGATATTCTCGTTGCATAACTAAAAATAATAAGTCCCCTTATTTTTACAATATCCTTATGTATAATATAGAAGTAAAAAGAATCATTATTTTCCTATGTGATTTACTTACATGTTCCCGGTGTCTACGAACACACGATGTAAATTAGATGGCAAAATAAAGCAGTTAAGAAGTAACGTTGAAAAATGACAGTCACTCTTTTTCTAAATGCTCACGGAGGCATAATACTATTAGAGTATTGTTGAATCAATATACGGTGAAAGAGAAAGCGAGAAGAATATATAGACATGTAAGTAAAATTCGGGTGACTTGTGCAGTTAGCTTTTTTTTATGGAAATCCCTCCAGACAAGGCATGAAGCCACTTGATGTAAAGAGGCTAAAAAATAAAAATTCCTACTTCAAGGTCAAAAACAAGCCAATGATAAGTGTTATATAGATAGATTCTCACCCAGGATTACAAATTCTAGCCACTTAGGAGAATTAAAACGGATATTTTTTAAACATAACTCAATCAAGGAATATTTTAGGTATATAGGAAAATACCTTTAGCGGCAAATATTAATTCACTCACCTTAAATGTAATAACACTGGTCAACACAATGTATATGCCAGGCTCACAAACCATTCTAATTGTGGAGCGCTTATTTCGAATATGCCATCCGTTTATTTTTGCTAGCACGTCAGGTTTTGTCTCTAATAATTTCATAATTGTTTTACGTAAAATGCCTAATATTTTTTATGGTTTTGGTTAACATTGATGTCTATATCAGGCATATTCTATGTTAAAAAAACATTATAATTCCGATCTGTCTACATTTTCAATATATAATAAGTTTTAGGAAGGAGGGTTTGCCTCCCGGTAGGGGGATTTTTCAAGCGTCTCACTTTCGACCCCTCTCCCAACAACCTCCACCCCCAATCCCGCCGGGATAAAAATCGCCTCCTTAAGTTTTATACATTTTTTAGTTTATTTCGAAAACAAACTTTGATGTAAAAATGTGGCAGATTATTGCAGTAAAAACCTTATTTTGTCTTGAATTTCTAAAATATTGTTTAAGTAATGCTAATAAAGTAAACTAATCACTTTTTTGGTGTCTTGTGTCTGTTTAATGGTCACCAGTGTTTAGTACAGAACTGGTGTCGCTACGCTATCGATGTATCCAGATTGACCAATCTCCGGACACTGGTCACTAAGTTTACTCGGCTGACCATACATGTGTAAGATGTATTTAGCTTGTGGAAGTGAGCGGAGGAAAGAATGCGTGTTGGTGCATATCTGCGTAGTGATACGATGATTGGTCAAGGCTGGAGTGGCCTGAAACATTAGTTGACAATGTTATTCGGGAAAGGGGTCTGTGACTTAATTTGAGAAAAGGGAAAAGGAAAGGCACTCGAGATTATTACCAGGGACTATTTTTCAAGAAGGAAGCAAAGTTGTTAAGTTAGTTCCAAGAAGAAAAATATTTGTTATATTGAGCCCCCCCCCCGACAAAATGCTACCCTTGGTATCTTTAATAAGATTAACAATACTTTCTGCAATCCAACCATATAGACTACAAATAAACTTACGTCTATTCCTGACTTGTCCTCCAAGTATCTCATCAGTCATTTTTTTTTCAGCGTTTAATGATACGTGGGACACTTTGGTGATCGTCTCATAAGTAGGAGGCGTGATACTGACTGGGCTTCACACTCATTTAACTTTTAATTCCTAGATCTAAAACTGAAGGGTAGTTATCTAAAATAGTATTTATATTAAAATAACCCCGGACGTGTCTTGTTTATATTCTTGGTTCCAACCACTGTGACGTCAGCAGATAAACAAGAGTTAATCGAAGAGCTTTCTCTTAACGAAGGTCACGGTCGTGCTTGATTAATAATATCGGCCAAGAAAGATTTTCAAAATGAAGAAAAAATATTTCAGCGTTTCATGTGTACAATAAACCTTGTTCTAATTTACTGGTTTTGTTGACACAAACAAAAATTAAATATAATTTATTTCATGGAATAAGTTGTTTAAATAATGCCGAATGGTATGTTTTAAATTCCCATCAGGTTAGTGTAAACATATCTCTATCTTTATAAAGTTAAGAATCCTTATATGTATATATATATATATATATATATATATATATATATATGATTATTTTTATTTACACATACATGTATAACATCTGCGACACTGGCATGTCGATGTTGTCGATCAACAGCTATTATAAACTGAGATCTCATCAGGCAGAGTTAGAATCCGATCTTAACCTCAGATCATATTTGGAGTACTACCCTGTGGATGTTTTACCTGGATTATATATATATATATATATATATATATATATATATATATATATATATATATATATATATATATATGAATAAATGTAGATGATGAATCTCTAAACTAATTAACCGATTATTATGTATTATTGAACAGAGCAAATAGGCGTAACGGATCCAAACATGGAGCATATTTAATTTTGATTTAGGGGCTGGAAAAGAGGGGAAGCCCTTCGTGAAAAATTAGATCCATTTTATTTTTGTAAAATTTTAACAATATTTATTAGAGAGTCACTAATACATGTTCCCCAAATGTTAGTTTATGTCGAATATTTAAAAGAGGTTTGTAGGGTACATAATACAGAGCCGACCCCCCCCACGATTTGAAAATTAATATTAGATTTGTATTTATATTGATCCATAGTCATCATACACCGATGAAGCAAGGATTTCGTAATTTCATTTTTTTCTTAATACTCCATGAACGCAAATTCTATACATTTTCTAAGAATTAAAATATTGTAATGTTTTTTGTTTTAAAAAAAAGTTGAAATCAAAATTCTAGACATAAGGTTAAGTGTCATTATACGTTGATTTTCATCTTCGTAATGAGACAGAATAGTTATGCAAAACTGTTCTGTTTAGTGAATCCATTTTACCTATTTTGGGGCGCGTATTATTTAAGTTATGATATATGCTTGCAATATAGTGTGCTAACTCGTAAAGTATTTAAATAGAAGTACTTTGAGTAAGTTTTGAATGTGGGTGGCAAGGAGTTATACCCTGGAATAAACTGGGTACCTAGCAACAGCATAGTAAGTGGACGTTGGTAGAAGGTATCATGGGGTTTTAGTACCTGTTACTTACAAAATAATATAAATTTTACTTGCTAAATAAGCATATTACTTACTTGTAGTTAGCAAATATAATGGTCACTAGTGTTTAGTACGGAACTGGTGTCGCTATTCTAGCAATTTGAAAATACTGACGAATCTGCGGCCACTTATTTAGTAGTAAAAACTGACCCTTACATTCGCCAGCAAAATGTATTAGTGGGTGTGGTTGGAGAAGAAAAGGGATGTGTTACGGTGCATGTCTAAGTATTGCTTTTATGAGTGGTCAAGGCTGAAGTGGTCAGTCGGGTTAGTGGGCATTGTATATGAGTGAAAAGGACAATGGCTGGAACAGAAAGAGACTGAAGAGGAAGAAACCTCAAAACATTGTCGACGAGGATTAATCACATTTTTTACAGTTGATACCTTAAGTCATCTGAAGTAATATTGGTAACTAGCGAGAGCCGTGAAAAATTCCACCATTGTATTATTCGTATGTTATATATTGCTGTCGTGCATTCTAATAACATCCGGCGCGAACGCAGACCCCACAACATTATTTTACAACCTTTGTTCGAACTGAAAATTACCAATCTAAGTATTCTGGTTAATGTAGTTTCAGAATAACATGAATTGGAACATGAATTGGAACAAATACATTGAAGACATTGCCAAGGCTACCGCAAAGAAGGTTGGCTCCCTCTACCGTGCTAGTAAACTCCTTACACCTGACATTATCCTGTATCTCTACAAAGCCACCATCCACCCATGCATGGAGTATTGTTGCCACATCTGGGCTGGTTCATCATCTACTACTCTCTCCCTCCTTGACAAGGTCCAAAATAGAGTCGCCAACCTAATAGGTCCCTCACTGTCAACCAAGCTCCAGTCCCTGTCCCATCGCCGCCATTTAGCCTCCTTGTGCTTGTTTTACAAATACTTCAATGGATTATGCTCCGATGAATTGGCTACTCTGGTGCCCCCTCGACGTAAATTCACTAGACTAACTCGACAATCAACTTAATCCCATCCATTCACTGTTGCGGTCCCCAGATGCCGGATAGCTTTCTACTCCAATAGCTTCTTTCCTCGTGCTGCTGGCCTCTGGAACTCCATCCCTGTCCCCTGTTTCCCCGACATTATTGACATGCAGAAATTTAAAATTAATGTAAACAGACATCTCGCTGCGCAGATCCCAGTTTAGGTTGACCCCTCCCCCCCCAACCTTCTCCCCTTTTCTTTCTTCTCAGTAGCTCCTTACGTCTACAGTGGCGGCCTGCCTTGTTTGGGGTGAACTATGTTTATATATATATATATATATATATATATATATATATATATATATATATATATATATATATGGTTGTGGAAATCTATCTACACCATCCTCGTTGGAGTTTGTTACACATTTCCATTCTATGAACATCGAACGCGAACGAAACCCCATAATATTATTGTGCCAGCTTTTGACTGAACAGATACTACACTTTGGACCAAGTCCGAAAACATAGAAAGTGTATTTAAGTTCGAGTTTCACGTTCGAAAAAAACAGTGCATCAGATGAAATTTAATTTTTTTTTTTTGCATTGCATCTTCGGCGATTGGGCGATCACATATTTTATGATAGGGGTGATAGCGTAAATACGAACATGAAACTGCTTTAACGTATTATTATATAGACTAGCTGATGTCTCTATGCCAAATTCGCTCGAGTCCTTTAACCAGATCAAATAATGATTAGCAATTTTCTTAAATGAAATTATTTTTATTTTTAGGTAACAATCGTTTAATTTCCAGCAACAGAGTTATAAATATTTTAAAATTAAGGGAAAAAATATATATTTGTTATTTGACAGTAAATCCGACGCCACTAAAACGTTCAGACAAACCGTAAATGGCTTACTTAAGTCTGAGGGTTTCGAATCGTGTGACCGGCATAGCAATTATCCTTCACACTGATGATTACCAGAAAAGGATGAAACACACGTGCGTGTAGATTAGAATTACATTTTTTTAAAGCCTCTTTAATGCTGGGACGGGCCCTTTAAGATAATTATAATTAGACTGTCAAATTAAATTGCGTAATGCTAAGTTCCACCAAAACGTGTCGTTGAACACTATTGATGACGACCGTCTTTATATGTCAGCTTGCATAAACATAAATATATATTAATTATCTTCCTTAAACGTGGTTCGTTCATTGGCCGTACGGTCCGAAGCGTTCTGAAAAATTAAAATGTTGACTTGGGTCTGAGCGTTTCGAATAGTGTGACCGGCTGAGCAATCATCTTCCACACTGATGATTCCCGATACAGGATGAAACACATGTGTATGTGGATAATAAATTGTATAATATTTATTATAAAATATTTATATATACCTTTATATAGAATATAAATGTGTTATTATATAAAAATTATTGGTTACATATGAGCATATATGTTTCAGCTGCGATCTCTCGAGAGAGCAAGCTTCTTTAGACCTTTAGAAAAAATGAATGAGAAATAACAAACTTCTTTATCGTGTATATTATCCCGGTGTGGAAGGGATGTGCGTATAATAAAACGGGAAAGATGCATATCGAATCAAACATTCGCACCACTCCCCTTTTTTACTTTTCATCATTTAAGTTTATTAGGTCTGTTTGATCGCTTTCAAATACCTTTTCTTACCCTCTCGCGAACATCTTCAACGTCGCCTAAGTAAAATCATATGTGAACGTGCGCTCATAAAAGTACGGATTTAACACTTAACAAAGTAAAATATTTTAACGGCCAGCAAATACGTTTTTTTCCAAGCTGACCTATATATAAAATATATTCATATGCGCATATATATATATATATATATATATATATATATGTATATATATATATATGTATATATATATATATAAATACACGCATATCCATATATACACACTCACCAAAACTTACACATGGCTATACGTACATATACATACATACATACATCCATACATACACATGCTATATATATATATATATATATATATATATATATATATATATATATATATATATATATATATATATATGTATATATATATGTATATATATGTATTTTTCACAACTACACACACTCATATCCGTAAACCAAATAATAAAATCTAAATGCGAATACAAACAGCATTAAGTCTCATATTTATATATATATATATATATATATATATATATATATATATATATATACATATATATGTATATATATATACATATATATATATACATATATATGTATATATATATACCTATATAGACAGTCAACTAAGTAGGTAAGCCTAGAATCACGTTACTAAATATAACCAATAACGTAATACCCACCCATTCATACAATATATATATATATATATATATATATATATATATATATATATATATATATATATATATATATATATACAGGCCAATATCTACATATTTCTATCGAAAATGCATCTCTATCTTAGTTTCCATACCCCTATACATATACATATTTACATACGTATCATCACATATACTATACACCCACATCCACACTCTTATCCCCCCTCGCGTAAGGGCATACGTCTATCAACTTTCTTCGCGTGTATTCGTCGTTCTTACGAAATACACACCGTTCTACGAAATACAGGGGCTATTAATTAAGGAATACATCTACCGATATTCATCGTGTAAATTTATTTATATACACGCTCATAGATGTCATTCTACTTGTATACCTGTGTGTTTTAATTCCATCCGTGTGTTTTAATTCCATAATCGTATGTATATATCACACAGCTTATAAGCGCAAAATGATAACAGTATCTACATCAGTATCCCATAGCATCCATATTATGTAAAAGCCGTATTCTACTTGTTTAATTTTAAACCGGCGCTTGGATTAATTCAAAGAACAAAAATAAAGCAAACATTACAAAGGCAAACAAATAAAATAAAACAAATCCCAAAATATGGGGGTAAATGAGTCTAGGGTAAATGAACACAACATAGCATTCAAAAACTAAAATACAGGTTCAGTATAAACATACAGGTTACGTATAGCATTATAAACAAAGAAAAATAAATAAAAATGAAGAGACAATAGATAAAATCAAAACTTACACTAAAATAAGATATAGTAACATAGAATAACATAAAATAATAAAATTAAAATTAAATTAAAATTTGACAATTAAATATAGAAATAAAAATAAAATGAAATAAAATAAAACTTTAAAAATATAGATAGTATAATAGGGTTGGAAGCAGTGTAATTACAGCTATTAGTTGACAGCGATGTTTGTAATTCAAATTCGTTCAGTGGGTGCTTCTTGAAATGTCTGCAATTCAGAGCCGTTTCTTGTCTAATATTAAGCAATTTTTCCCTCTCTTTAAACCTTATAATTTCCATTGTAATTTATTTTAAGAACATACCATATCATATTTGTACACACAGGACGATACTAACAATTAGAACAATTAATAACTGGAATTGTATAAGACCAGATGAATGTCTCTAACAGAACAATTGCCTTATTACCTCAGTAATATACTGCGCAAAAAGATACAAAATAGAAAATCTAGAAGAAAATAATTCCCGTATAGGAAGCACGTCAACAAGTTTTAAAGATAGATTTTACGTACACACATTATCATTCGGACACACATAATACATGAACACTTCGCTCTTCCGATAATTCTGGTAATAATCGAGGATGCAACAAAAAACAATAATTAGATGAAATATCATAAAAACCCAGGATCTGTGGATCATTGAAATCACTCTTTTTTTTTGTCTTGATGAGAAACTAGAAATTATAAGGTTTAGAGACGAGGAAAATTTACAGTGCTTACCTCATATTAATTATTTCCTAACCTATTTTGTTATTAAAAATATTCTCTTTACCCGTGTTGTTCGTCTTTCCTAAAAAAAATGTTTTTTTTTATTATTTACAAAACTACTGTATTTTATAGAGTTCGGACGGAACAATTATACTACATATCACCACCTTTGGTTATTTATATTTTATGTACTTATATAAATATCTATTTTATTTTAATTTTTATTTTAGTGACGTTTAAAAATATTTTAACGGTAAAAATATATTTAACATATATATATATATATATATATATATATATATATATATATATATATATATACATGTAATTTTTATTTTTGAATATATATTACACTGTATGTACTATTTACATACGCTATACATTTTGTACTGAATTTCTTTTATAGTTTCCGATTTGCTCTATCAATCTACTTTGATTAAAAACGGCGTATCAGAATGGCGCGTCATTGCCTTAATTTATTATTTAAATATTTTATTTTTATTTCCAACTTGTTTAATCATTCTTATTACTAAAACAGACACGAGGTATATAAAGTCTATTAATCTTAGAGTAACGAGAGTTATTTTCAGAAATTCGAACATAATTCTCCCGTAAAAATATACATATGACAGGTACTGTTTTAATGCCGCATACGAACGATATGAAAAGGGAAAGATTTGTTTATCAAACATTTTAGAGATAAATATTCCATCTTTAATTTGTATATCTAAATCAAGAAATGTAACTTGTATTCCCGTGTGTTCATAATTTAATACTAAATCCTTTGGATATATAACATTTCCTCGTTATCATTAATACATACAAGGTTGTCAATAAATCGCCTACAGGCATGATAACTAAAAGCTCTAGATATATCATTTGTTATTAACGATGACATGTATATGTTTTCATGTCTATGTAAATAGTGATTAGCCCAAGAGTTTAAAGGATCCAAACCTACTGGAATACCTATAATTTGTTTTAGTATTTTAGTTTATATTTGAAAATAAAGTTACGTATGTGACCAGATTTAGCTTAGTTTTACACCGAAAAGCCTTAGATTTTAAATGAGCTACGTATTTACCCTTCCCTCATGCAAACATCTGTAGTGTTATCTAATTCTTTAATAATGTGGTATTTTTCTATATAAAGTACTAGAATTTTGTTCTATATAAAGTACTAAAAAATTGTTCTATATAAAGTACTAAAAAATGTTTTTCTATATAAAGTACTAAAAAAATTTTCTATATAAAGTACTAAAAAAAAATTTCTATATAAAGTACTACATTTTTTTTCGATATAAAGTACTAAAAATGTTTTCTATATAAAGTACTAAAATGTTTTTCTATATAAAGTACTACATTTTTTTTCTATATAAAGTACTAACATTTTTTTCTATATAAAGTACTAAAAAAATTTTCTATATAAAGTACTAAAAATTTTCTATATAAAGTACTAAAATTTTTTTCTATATAAAGTACTAAAATCAAATGTTAAAATTTATTTAGCTTTTCTACGAGAATTTGTACGACCTAAATTTTCTTTTACTGGATTTGAATTATTTACAACGCAAATAAGTTATATATATATATATATATATATATATATATATATATATATATATATATAATTAACTTGTTACAAATATCCAGGGGGTATGAATCCGAAGGAAGTTGAAACCGGGTTTATGAGAGTGCTCAATGAAAATTCGGAGCAAAATATATATTTTTTGATTTTATTCCATTAGTTGCGACAAAACAGGTTTTGTTTCATTGGTGCGAATAGCTACCAACTCATCGGGCCGGCGAAAGGAATTCAAAACTGTTTTGAATTCCTTTAGCCGGCCCGATGAGTTGGTAGCTATTCGCACCAATGAAACAAAACCTGTTTTGTCGCAACTAATGGAATAAAATCAAAATATATATATATATATATATATATATATATATATATATATTACTAATATGCAACCACTTATCATGGCCAGGAGGCCATTCAAGGATAAGGGTTTAAGAGATCGTCTATTGGACGAATATGGTGCTCACGAGGGGACCGGAAACAATGGGTGGGATGGGCAGAGAATTACATAAGAAGAATAGTTTATCCAATAGGACGACTCAACAAGTGTTTGTTCACATTGTTTGTTCACATTAGACTTGAAGACGACCATGCTGTAGTCAGTTCGGAAGCAGACTCATGTTTTTTTTTATTCCACAGATCGGATGATCTAGGAAAGAAACTTTTTCTGTGGAAGTTCCGTGTTTTATTTTAAAGAGTGAGAGAGAAAGGAGAGTGATTTACTGTGGTTGTAGCTAGACGAGTTCCTGCTGCTGATTTCTTAGGGGGCACCAAGGAGTCGATTGTTCAATGCAAGGTGTATTCTGTAATAAACTAGTGTTTATTATTCTTTCCTTAAGCCAAGGTTTTTCAAAGACGAGATCTTATCATCAGAGGAGAAATACAGATAGATAAGTTGGCTGTAGAAAAGCCAAAGTTCAAATATTTGAAAAATATTATTAAAAATGTAGTGAAAGAAAAGTTCAGAAAAAAGATATGTGGTTTGTCCAGGTGGTAATTGTCCGTTGAAAAGGTGTCCAATGAAGAGGAGATTTTAGAGAAGACGAAAAAAAAATTGTTCGTAGGACCAGTATGGAGAAAGTGTTCAAAATGAAGTAAATCCAAGCGCACTTAAATGGAATTGATGTGAGAAAAGCTGACCATTCTTGATAACTTCATTTATATATATATATATATATATATATATATAATGTTCTTGTTTCCTGTAAATTACCTATTTGATTATTAATTAATTTAAAAACTTCTTATATAGCTGTACTTAAGTGTTTGCTTATGCACATCTTGGAGGCAACAATAAAACTGTCGCCAACTGTTTTTGAGCATTTTAGATGTCCAATGCATACATTGAAGTTTTTTTACTCGAATTACAGTCCTAATTTTTCACAAATAATGATGTTGTTTCGAATCATACTTTCGGGTTCACAATTACTTATTATAAGTATCTGAGGCTTCAATTATAATTCCTACTTCTGACAATAAGCGATGTGTATATTATCATTTACAGTTATATTATTTGATGCCTTATCAAGAGGAACTATAAGCGATGTGTATATTATCATTTACAGTTATATTATTTGATGCCTTATCAAGAGGAACTATAAGCGATGTGTATATTATCATTTACAGTTATATTATTTGATGCCTAATCAAGAGGAACTATAAGCGATGTGTATATTATCATTTACAGTTATATTATTTGATGCCTTATCAAGAGGAACTATAAGCGATGTGTATATTATCATTTACAGTTATATTATTTGATGCCTTATCAAGAGGAACTATAAGCGATGTGTATATTATCATTTACAGTTATATTATTTGATGCCTTATCAAGAGGAACTATAAGCGATGTGTATATTATCATTTACAGTTATATTATTTGATGCCTTATCAAGAGGAACTATAAGCGATGTGTATATTATCATTTACAGTTATATTATTTGATGCCTAATCAAGAGGAACTATAAGCGATGTGTATATTATCATTTACAGTTATATTATTTGATGCCTTATCAAGAGGAACTATAAGCGATGTGTATATTATCATTTACAGTTATATTATTTGATGCCTTATCAAGAGGAACTATAAGCGATGTGTATATTATCATTTACAGTTATATTATTTGATGCCTAATCAAGAGGAACTATAAGCGATGTGTATATTATCATTTACAGTTATATTATTTGATGCCTTATCAAGAGGAACTATAAGCGATGTGTATATTATCATTTACAGTTATATTATTTGATGCCTTATCAAGAGGAACTATAAGCGATGTGTATATTATCATTTACAGTTATATTATTTGATGCCTAATCAAGAGGAACTATAAGCGATGTGTATATTATCATTTACAGTTATATTATTTGATGCCTTATCAAGAGGAACTATAAGCGATGTGTATATTATCATTTACAGTTATATTATTTGATGCCTTATCAAGAGGAACTATAAGCGATGTGTATATTATCATTTACAGTTATATTATTTGATGCCTTATCAAGAGGAACTATAAGCGATGTGTATATTATCATTTACAGTTATATTATTTGATGCCTAATCAAGAGGAACTATAAGCGATGTGTATATTATCATTTACAGTTATATTATTTGATGCCTTATCAAGAGGAACTATAAGCGATGTGTATATTATCATTTACAGTTATATTATTTGATGCCTTATCAAGAGGAACTATAAGCGATGTGTATATTATCATTTACAGTTATATTATTTGATGCCTAATCAAGAGGAACTATAAGCGATGTGTATATTATCATTTACAGTTATATTATTTGATGCCTTATCAAGAGGAACTATAAGCGATGTGTATATTATCATTTACAGTTATATTATTTGATGCCTTATCAAGAGGAACTATAAGCGATGTGTATATTATCATTTACAGTTATATTATTTGATGCCTTATCAAGAGGAACTATAAGCGATGTGTATATTATCATTTACAGTTATATTATTTGATGCCTTATCAAGAGGAACTATAAGCGATGTGTATATTATCATTTACAGTTATATTATTTGATGCCTAATCAAGAGGAACTATAAGCGATGTGTATATTATCATTTACAGTTATATTATTTGATGCCTTATCAAGAGGAACTATAAGCGATGTGTATATTATCATTTACAGTTATATTATTTGATGCCTTATCAAGAGGAACTATAAGCGATGTGTATATTATCATTTACAGTTATATTATTTGATGCCTAATCAAGAGGAACTATAAGCGATGTGTATATTATCATTTACAGTTATATTATTTGATGCCTTATCAAGAGGAACTATAAGCGATGTGTATATTATCATTTACAGTTATATTATTTGATGCCTTATCAAGAGGAACTATAAGCGATGTGTATATTATCATTTACAGTTATATTATTTGATGCCTAATCAAGAGGAACTATAAGCGATGTGTATATTATCATTTACAGTTATATTATTTGATGCCTTATCAAGAGGAACTATAAGCGATGTGTATATTATCATTTACAGTTATATTATTTGATGCCTTATCAAGAGGAACTATAAGCGATGTGTATATTATCATTTACAGTTATATTATTTGATGCCTTATCAAGAGGAACTATAAGCGATGTGTATATTATCATTTACAGTTATATTATTTGATGCCTAATCAAGAGGAACTATAAGCGATGTGTATATTATCATTTACAGTTATATTATTTGATGCCTTATCAAGAGGAACTATAAGCGATGTGTATATTATCATTTACAGTTATATTATTTGATGCCTTATCAAGAGGAACTATAAGCGATGTGTATATTATCATTTACAGTTATATTATTTGATGGCCTAATCAAGAGGAACTATAAGCGATGTGTATATTATCATTTACAGTTATATTATTTGATGCCTTATCAAGAGGAACTATAAGCGATGTGTATATTATCATTTACAGTTATATTATTTGATGCCTTATCAAGAGGAACTATAAGCGATGTGTATATTATCATTTACAGTTATATTATTTGATGCCTAATCAAGAGGAACTATAAGCGATGTGTATATTATCATTTACAGTTATATTATTTGATGCCTTATCAAGAGGAACTATAAGCGATGTGTATATTATCATTTACAGTTATATTATTTGATGCCTTATCAAGAGGAACTATAAGCGATGTGTATATTATCATTTACAGTTATATTATTTGATGCCTAATCAAGAGGAACTATAAGCGATGTGTATATTATCATTTACAGTTATATTATTTGATGCCTTATCAAGAGGAACTATAAGCGATGTGTATATTATCATTTACAGTTATATTATTTGATGCCTTATCAAGAGGAACTATAAGCGATGTGTATATTATCATTTACAGTTATATTATTTGATGCCTTATCAAGAGGAACTATAAGCGATGTGTATATTATCATTTACAGTTATATTATTTGATGCCTTATCAAGAGGAACTATAAGCGATGTGTATATTATCATTTACAGTTATATTATTTGATGCCTTATCAAGAGGAACTATAAGCGATGTGTATATTATCATTTACAGTTATATTATTTGATGCCTTATCAAGAGGAACTATAAGCGATGTGTATATTATCATTTACAGTTATATTATTTGATGCCTTATCAAGAGGAACTATAAGCGATGTGTATATTATCATTTACAGTTATATTATTTGATGCCTTATCAAGAGGAACTATAAGCGATGTGTATATTATCATTTACAGTTATATTATTTGATGCCTTATCAAGAGGAACTATAAGCGATGTGTATATTATCATTTACAGTTATATTATTTGATGCCTAATCAAGAGGAACTATAAGCGATGTGTATATTATCATTTACAGTTATATTATTTGATGCCTTATCAAGAGGAACTATAAGCGATGTGTATATTATCATTTACAGTTATATTATTTGATGCCTTATCAAGAGGAACTATAAGCGATGTGTATATTATCATTTACAGTTATATTATTTGATGCCTAATCAAGAGGAACTATAAGCGATGTGTATATTATCATTTACAGTTATATTATTTGATGCCTTATCAAGAGGAACTATAAGCGATGTGTATATTATCATTTACAGTTATATTATTTGATGCCTTATCAAGAGGAACTATAAGCGATGTGTATATTATCATTTACAGTTATATTATTTGATGCCTTATCAAGAGGAACTATAAGCGATGTGTATATTATCATTTACAGTTATATTATTTGATGCCTTATCAAGAGGAACTATAAGCGATGTGTATATTATCATTTACAGTTATATTATTTGATGCCTAATCAAGAGGAACTATAAGCGATGTGTATATTATCATTTACAGTTATATTATTTGATGCCTTATCAAGAGGAACTATAAGCGATG
>OY744534.1:67632509-67635009 GCA_963556195.1 Sepiola atlantica
TTTACTATCTATGTACACCCGATGTCTTAATGATACGTGATAGGATGTTTGGTGCAATTGTATCAAATTGCTTTGCAGTCTATTGTTGCGATGTAATGTCCTCTGAGGCGTATATAATCCCATTATCACAACTTTAGGCTTCTTTTCAATGTAGGTTTTATTAGCTTTAGACAAAATGACAAATTACGGAGATCAGAGAGAGATAAGTCACAGTGTTAGGGAGAGAGAGACGCTCATATCGTACGCTCGCCTCACCTTCACTAGAGTTTCTGGGGACGAGCAATTTTTTTTTGTTGGTGAGTCTGGCAGCAAAGAGACCAGAGAACATTTTACCGGAAATCGCGTGCTATTTTAAACTTCCGCTTTCCTGCTAAGGTCACCATTTTAAACTTCGGTCCGTCAATCATTATTTCCACTCAAAACTGAGTGATTTGGGTATGTAACACTATTAGTGACCGATTGAGAGTCAGGCAGAAAGATAAAAGTGCTGGCAAACGAACCATTTAGAGATAACATATGTATGGTTACCGGTTCTTACAGAAATATGTGAATTCAAGCGAAGAAGGAAGCGATGTAGTTTCTTTCCTCGAACCGCATTAATTTGGAATTTCGTTCCTGCTCCCTGTTTACCGATAGTACTAACATTCATAAATTTAAATGTAATGTGAACAAACATTTTGCTGTCCAACTTTCTACCCCAGTTGGCCCTTTAAATATGGCCATAACCACAGTAGCTCCTTAGACTTCAGTGGCAAGATTCCCTGTTTGGCGTGAACAAAAGTGTTTTTTTTTTAATAATATGCGTTAAAATGGCCGCTGCAGCTTTCTTCACTAATATATACTATACAGAAACTGCATGAGAGAACCAAATGCCTTGATTTGTCGAGATAGATCACGTTTTATTAGAGAAGACAGGTTTGATAAATGTGGACTTAAATAGCGCACGCACATGGATTACGAAACCGTATAAGAACGCATGGCAAACTGGTCATCAGAAATATATTTGTCCTAGGGACATTTCTTGTCTTCAGGATAAAGTTCCGGCGGTGTTCCTTCCTGAAACGCAAATGGAAAAATATTGTCAGGAACAATCTGCCATTTGTCTTTTTTTTCCATTTCGGTTTTCTTTTAATCTGTTAGTAACTTCTTCTTCTTCTTCTTCTTCTTCTTCTTCTTCTCTTCAGAACTTTTCAACATGCCCTGTTCGCTCGTTCGATATAAATTACATTAACCTCGGGGTGAATGTCCGGTAATGTTTCCATTTCCTTTCCGTGTATTAACGACTGGGCAGTGACGGTTGTGTAGTGGTTAGCAGCGCGGACTCTATGCTCGGTATAACTTGTTAACGTTCTTGCGAAAGAGCATTCGCCTAACATCTCCATAGTTCGTAGAACTCTCAAACATGGATATTAGAAGAACTAATATACAAAAAGTATATTCCAAGTATTATTTACATATTTATTACAACAGACCAATACAAAACTGTAACTACAACATCATACAAAACATGTATAAAGATATAAAGCACAGTCCATATTCATAAATAGTGGCCACTCTCTACTTTGGGGTAGCGTATTTGCAACTGTATAATATCTATATTCTTCCATTGATTGATGTTAACTCACATACATTAAACAATATTGAGCTCCCGACTCCCCTAATCTTTTTAGGTAAACAAAAAGGTATAACTTACTATCTATATATTTGTCTTGCACCTCTCACTCTATGTTGACTTAACCACTCACTAATATTCCTTAATATCTCGATTAAAATAATCTCAAGAAAGATTAACTCTTTTTTTTCGGTGTTGCCATCTAATGTTATTAGTGTTTTTCCAAGAACTATAGATTTGTTGAACTCTCTTCCTGTTGACTGTTTTCCTCCTACCTATTTCCTTGGTCTTTTCAAGACTGAGGTCAATTAGCATCTCTTGTCTTTCGATAATCATATTTCGCTTTTTTAGCTCTTTTAATTAAGTGGCTTCATGCCTTGTCTGGGGCGACTTCAATAATATAAAATATAGTAAAAAGCCGTAGGGAATCGAACGTTGATTAACACAGATCATGGATTACTGTTTTTATATTCTTCTTTTAATGTTTCAATATGTCTGTATATGTTAAACCTTAAATACGGTTTGTTATATAATTGTTATTTTTATGGTAAGGGGCATACCACCCTAGTAAGGGCTTTGTATTGTGTCTGCTTTTCTTGCTCTTGTGCCAAGGATAAAGCGGTTCTCTTGGGTATCTTTGGTCATTTTTGCCGTGAAAGTCTATTGCTTTCATATTGATCCACCTGGACGATGACCCTTTGTGGATAGGACAGAAACACGTTGAATATTCACACCACCATGCTAATTTGAAGTGAACAGTCGTAAAGAAATAGTCTCTTCATTTGAAAGCTAACATTTTTCAAGATAGCCCAATACCATTATATTGGGCTATCTTTAAGATATTCACCATCAAACCAATTCATCCGACCGGATTATCAGTTGCAGTAT